>JAQFZW010002236.1:0-18842 GCA_034687055.1 Heteromurus nitidus | reverse complement strand
CCGTCAGAGTTGCAAATGTCATAATTTGCGGGGCTCACAGCCAAGATGATGGCATTCTTCTCGGATATGTATTTTCGGCTTAATCCAAAAATCAGGTTTTCAAGGTCGGACGGTTCCCCGGCGGATGTAAGCTATACCAACACAAAATACAAATACATGAATTGGTGAATTGGTCATTGAGATGCTATTTGCAACACAGTTGTATAGTGGATGCCTAGAGGTTAAGTGGCTTACACGTTTAATTCCTGGCAAATCAACAACCGTTAGTGTAACGACATCCGGTGAGTAAACTCTAATGATTATCGGAGTATCTACGATTGCCCCACCAGCCTTATTCATCAATCTAAAAATCTTCTCCCGGACAATATCATGGTCCTTAATTTTGCCTGCGCCAGGGTCATCCTCAAATTCAATACCTTCCTGATAGGGATCAGTTGTGGTGATTAACTGAACAATAATTGGGCATTTTGTGACGGTTCCGGACCCTCGGGGAAGAATGGAGAATCCAACAAGGCCATCAAGCACCGAACTTTTTCCAGAGCTCTGCGTGAATATGTAATTTTATTTGGCTATTTGTAGAACGCAAACTGACACCCGGACACCGAAAAGCATACAACTTAAATGTGAGGTTAAATTTAAATTTGTGTAATTGTCACCTGAGCCCCAACAACTACAATTTGAGGTAATTCAATCTTTCCTTGATAGCCAGTTGTCTTAAAATGTCGTTGCAATTTATTAATGAGTTCAATCACAACTCGGGAATCATCCATAGCTCTGGCTGTTGAGAATCCTGGATTTCATGAATTTTGATTCTCGGTATTACAGGTGAAGTTTTAGCAATACGAATTTGCAACCTTCGGAAAAAATGCTGAATGTGTTTTATGACATCTGTAATTACCGGTTGCTTGCTCTTGAATGGTAATATGGTTGCATCATTGACAGATAAAAAACTTATCAGTGTTAGCATGCCGATATAAGATATCATTTTACGTGCAAAACTGCACAAAACGCAATGCATTAGTTTTTATAAACATAAGCAAGCGACGAAAAGCAAAATAAAATCATGCATACTGCAATTTGTAGTTTTGTTTGCGCTGCTGAATGTAAACATTTTTATCATTAAATCGCGACGTTATTTACGACCATCTGTAGGTAGTGATGGTCTCCTGTTCATCCGATTCTAGCATCCAGATATCCCATCCAAATATGATCTGACATCATAGCCACAGATAGCAAATTCACATTAATAGGCTGTTACGTATTGCATATAGATATAGTTGGTTTGGACATGAGTTGAATTGAAGCATTGGCGCATATAATAATAAAAGGCGACTTCATATCCAATTGCACTCCATCACCATTCATGATTTACGTTTTGCCCAAAGCCGACATTGAATGGCTCCATTGCATTCTAATAACTGACTTTTCTCTGAAAATGGCTTTCAAATAAAAGGATAGACAGCATAACAATGGTTCCTTGATATATTTTCTAAAATAAGTACTTCCATATTATAATATTTTGCACACTGTTGTATACGATAAGCTATACTGCATATTGCTGTATTAATATTATCAGAAGAGAAGATTAATGTTAGTGGTTGGCAAAGAAGAATACAGAATAAATTATATGTGACAATATATGTGATCAAGTTTGACATGGAACTGAATAAATAAAATATACACATATACTGGCTCAGATCTTCTTGAACATATGAATATTCCGATTACTGCAGAAATATCGAGCATTTTTTAAAATGTGCATAGTGCATACACATATACATATATGGTATAAATAACCCATTCTCATGTAAGGAAAATATTAAACACACAACCTTCTTTCGATTTGTTTGGAATTAAGTGCATGTTTGATGTATGACATGTCTTTGTAAAAACATGTGCTCGATTTTGTTTCAAGTCAGGGTTGGGGGGATTAAATCCTTTACAGCTTTAACCTATTTTAAGGTATATGCAAAGAAAAGCTGATGTCGTCTATTTAAAATGCACTTTGAGCATGGTGATGATAAAAAGGTAGTATTAACAATGCTTGTACAAAAAAAAACTTTCCGGCTTATGCATACCTGAAATAGAATGTATGAGATCGATTTAGCAACGCCAAGCATTAAAAAAGGGGAGAAAACCATGAACGCATTGTAGTTTGAAATACGAGTTTCAGTAGTTTCATATATCCATTTGTAGAAACGCTTCCAGTTGATCAACATCCTCTGAAAAGAACTCTTGCTCTGAAATATTGATATAAAATCATGCTAGAATAGTGGAACGTGAATCTGATTTAACTTTGAATCATGAAAGTTTCATGGAGAGATTTTACTAAAAGGTCGACAACGGTGGTGCTAGTGCTATGCATTATTTACTTCCCAACGACGGACACTTGCGGATATTCGGTAGCTTACTATTTGACTATTAGCACAACTCATTTCTGAATACCACTATAATTTTGTACAGGATAAGCTCATTCTCATATTTTTGTCCATATATTCGTCATTTTTTATTACGAAAAATTAACTTTGATATTTGCTGCGTATTACGATTAACAGAGTTGCCCAAAAACGAAGCCCGGTTTCATCAATATTCATTTGGTGGCACACAGGTTACAATTATATAACAAAATATCATTACAATATTGACAGTCATGATTTTAAATATATATTAATTATGCTTTTTTAGTCATGATGATGTGGGATGGCTGAAAACGGTTGACCAATACTATTATGGAAGTATGGCAAAAATCATATATATTTTTTTACATATTGCTTCTAAATAGCAAATCTCTGAAATTACACCAGGATTATTAACCTTCCACAGGTAACATGCATATTCAGAAGGCGGCAGTTCAGTACACTCTGGATTCTGTGGTCCAAGAACTTCAAAAGAATCCTAATCGAAGGTTCATCTACGTCGAAAGTGCCTTCTTCTGGCGATGGTGGAGGAACCAAGATGAGGAAACGCAGCAAGTTGTACGGAAACTTGTCCAGAATGGTCAACTGGAATTCATATCCGGTGGTTGGGCAATGGCTGACGAAGCCTCCACTCATTACAACGCTCTTATTGATCAAATGACCTTGGGTTTAAGGTGAAACTCGTAATACAAAATGAGTTTTATGACATGACACTGCATAATATTTATGTTCGTGGGGAGAAGTGAAATATTTTAATATTTTATCACACTTTCAGATATCTAAATGACACATTTGGTGAATGTGCAGTGCCTAAAGCTGGTTGGCAAATTGATCCTTTTGGTCATGCTAGAGAACAAGCGTCACTCTTTGCACAAATGGGATTTGATGGACTCTTCATTGGACGATTGGATTACCAGGAGAAGGGGCAACGACGATGGAAACATGAGATGGAAATGCTTTGGGATGCAAGTCCCAACAATTTAGGTATGCTATAATAAGCATACTAACGCTTTTCATAATCACATTGTCACGTTCTATAAGAAATGGTATGGCTAATGAGTGTTTTTCTAATTAAAACAGAGAAAGAGTCACGGCTCTTCACCGGTATTCTTTATAATTATTACATGCCACCGGATGGCTTCTGCTTCGATATTACCTGCGACGATGATCCAATTAACGTAAATGATGCATTCTCGCATGTCCCTTTTATGATAAAAAACTTCACAAATCATGTATGCAATCAATTGTGTTTATAGTCAAGTAAATATTTATTTTAATTAGGATGACCCGAGATTAGCGGACTATAATGTGGAGGAGAAAGTAAGGCGTTTCATAAGTATAGCCAAAAGTTGGGCACGTCCTTACGATACCGGACATGTAATTATGACAATGGGTTCAGATTTCCACTACATGGCCGCACACACGTGGTTTAAAAACTTGGACAAACTAATAAAGTAAGGTGAATTCCGAAGAAAAATGAAGAAAAACGAAGCAAGTTGTAACACATTTTTGTAATTTAGTAATTTCTATTTTGTCCAGATACGTGAACAGAGAGCAACTCACAAACTCCAGCAGCCGTGTCAACGTACTCTACTCCACCCCATCCTGTTACCTCCAAGAAGTCCATAAAACTAGAAAATCTTTCTCTGTGAAGAAAGATGACTTCTTCCCCTATTCCAACGATCCTTATGGTTTCTGGAACGGGTACTACACTTCCAGGCCAACATTCAAGTATTTTGTCCACTCAGCGAACAATTGGCTTCAAGCCTGTAAGCAACTCGCAGTAGGAGCCTTTGGTGGGAAACCTAGTCAGCACATTATAGACCAAGTGTTCGAACTCTCTGAGCCAGTGGCTATAATGCAGCATCACGATGCTATTACTGGAACAGCGAAGCAACATGTCACGGATGATTACTCCCTGCGTCTTACAAAAGGACTGAATAGCTGCGATGATGTGATGGACAAAGCCTTCCAAAGATTGCAGCCCTTTCTAGATGTGCCTTTGGAACCTACTTATAAGTTTTGTCATTTGCTAAATATCAGTCAATGTGGGCCATCGGAGGAGAAAACTGACTTCAAACTTAGTGTGTATAATCCATTGGCGAGAGATGTTCACAACGCGTACATTCGGGTACCTGTTGCTACGCCTGTGTGGACAGTACAATCTGAGATGGGTAAGTTGAGACAGAGCAGAATCGCCTCTTGTAACGGAGGACATCTTAATTATTGCTTAATATAATCTTAATTGTCCACTACTGTTTTATAAATCCAGGGACAATTCCATCGCAAACGGTGAAAATTCCAGACCACGTTTTAAAAATACCTGGACGAAATAGCAGTGCCAAGTATGAACTCATTTTTCCTGTGGCTACATTGAAGGGGCTGGAGCTAATGAATTTTCGCATCACGGAAAACATAATTTTTAAAGAAAACTCGACCCTGGCAGAAAATACAAGTGACAGTTCAGTTGCGGTCGAAGTTGAGACTGGTAGTGTTCCCATTGTTCCAAAAGCAAGTCCAGCGCCTGACTTTGTGATTGAAAACTCAAATGTATGAAATTCTATATTTAAGTATTGAAATGAATTATGTCACGAGAAAATTGATTACAAATGTATGTTATTCCTTCGCAATTTGCAGGGTCTTGCAATCGTATTTGACACCGAGACTGGATTACTCAAGTCTGTGATTAAAGGCACTGTGGAGCTGCCAGTGAAACAAAATTTCTATTACTACCTTGGCATGGCTGGTAACAACTCGCAGTTCAACTGGAGAGCCTCCGGAGCATATATTTTCCGTCCAAATACAACCAAATCAAGTGGACTTGCACCAGAGCCGGTAGCGAATCGTGTGAAATATCACGTTTACGAAGGGACTCATGTAACTGAGGTTCACCAAGTATTCTCAGACTGGGTGAGCCAAGTAATTCGATTGTATGACAAAACAGATTTGGTCGAATTTGAGTGGCTCGTTGGGCCTATACCGATCGAGTAAGTTGCTATATAGCTGGATTCCAGGAGATTATGTTCATAAGACTAAATGGGCACTTAAAAAATTACTAAATTCTTGCATTTTGTACTTGTATCTTAAAGTGACAGGTACGGGAAGGAAATCGTGACGAAATTCACTACGAATCTTCCCACGAAAGGAGTGTTCTTCACAGATTCCAACGGAAGGCAGCTTGTAAAGCGAAAAAGAGACTATCGAGAATCATACCCTCTCATTGTTTGTAACTGACTTTTTATCCATCTTATGTACATCAATATACATATACGAATCACTCATGCAATGTTTTAAAATATAATAATTTTCAGGAATATGAACCAGTCGCTGGGAATTATTACCCGGTACCCTCACGCATGATGATAAGCAAAGACGAGGATTTGTCCAAGAACGATATAACTCTCACAGTTCTCAACGACCGTTCTCAGGGAGGCACGTCCATGTTCGATGGAGAAATTGAGTTGATGGTGAGTATTTTACATTTTGCTTTTATTTTGATGTGATGCTATTGAGCAATGTAACAATTTATATCCACTCTAATAACCAGCTTCACCGAAGACTTTTATATGACGATGCATTCGGAGTTGACGAGGCATTAAATGAAGTCCAATATGGAAAGGGACTCGTGGCGAGAGGGAAGCTCTGGCTACTTTTAAGCGGAGAAGGAACAGGTACAACACGTATAAAAAGCAAAGATACGAGTACATGACAGTTAAACATGGGAAAAACTAATATTACACTTGCAATTTGACAAAAATGTAACAATCTTTCTCAGGTACATCAAATTCTAGGCATAGGGAAGCAGCTCAGAATATTTTCATGGACAAAATCCTGGGCTTTTCTGACATGAAGTTGGTAAGCCCATCAGAAAATGGTATAATTTCCGACTTCGTACTGAACACCTACACGCAGCATGCGCATCTGTTATCTCGTCAAACAATTATATCGAATCTAACACACGTCTTGCCACCAAACGTGCACTTGCTCACTGTCGAGCCCATTTCTCCATCCGAGTTTCTGCTCCGTCTGGAGCACTACTACGAAATGGATGATGATCCAGCTTACTCAAGGCCAGTGGAGCTTTCTGTACAGGTACAGCATAACATCTATATAGATACGTCGTCGTCATTCTCATTTCTCTTCTTCTTCTTCATTGTCTGTAATTACCCTTTGCATGAGAGAATTTTTTTTTTCCTAAAAAAATATAAAATTAAATCTTCAAACTTATAATTAAAAGTTTTGCGAATAATTGCATGGAACAGGCTGTGCTACAAGCTTTGCCAATTATCAAGTCCCTCAAGGAGACATCATTAGGGGCTAATCAGTGGATTGAGGATGTGAGACGATTCGAGTGGATAGCAAAAACTGAAGAAGGAATTCATCCGCGTGAGGGTCAAGAAGAAGAGTTGCTGAAAAACGCTGACAAAAACAAAATCCGACTGTATCCGATGAAAATCAAGACTTTTATAGTTAAAACTTGAGAAAAAATTTAATGAGTGCAGAGGTGGGACATAGTAAATATTTATTTTAATTGCTGGGTGCAATTATTTTTTTGTCGGGAGTCCACTTTTGGTCCATTTTTTGCTACAATTCATGCGATGATGATGATGGGATGAATACATATGGTGTAGAAATGTATCGTCTGTCATGTTTATGTGTAATTTCAATTGGCCAAGGAAGAGCACCAGTAAATGCTTCTAATGAATAAAATATGAATAAGCAAAACGTCATTGTTTTCGCCGTAATTAAACAGGTCTACAGTCATATCCATATTCATGTGTATCAAAGAAGCTCGCGAAGATTTCGTGTCTAACCCTTTTCATTTTCACAGTTTTCTTTAGTTTATTACTTAATTATTTATGCACATATAATCCCTTTTAATTCACAGAAGTGAATAATAGCCAGGATGCAAATAAGAGCAAAAAAGAGTTGTGTGTTTTGCTTTTCATTCTTGAGGAACATGTCAAGCCATATGTTGCGAATATGTCCCTTTTTCTTCGTTTGCATTTTTGCTTCATTATTCATTTTTCTTGGTTTTAATTAATATTTAGTGGAACATATGTGGGACATGTATAGGGATTTAGGATGCTCCAGCCAGTCGACAGATTAACACATACATATGTATGGTAGAAGAGAGAAGGAGCGAATGAGAAATTAAATGTGTTTATGACAGATTTTGTCCTTCTGTTGAATAAACTCTGGAAGAATACGAGTTACGTCAAGGAATGTTTGTAATAAATTGCAGTCATTAAAATGCATACCTTATACGAGAGATTTTGTGTATCAACCGCCGCAAAAGGATATGTTTTGTTACATCAAAAAAATAATTGTGACGATTTTAGCAAATGATGGACTTGACTGAAAACTCGTCAACTTCCCAATTAAAGCTTTTGAGAAGAAAAGGAACCCATTGTGTAGGTCCATCTCAGGGTCCGGTGACTGTGTCGGTGTCAGGTCCTGGGGCAAGATGAAGCGGGAGAGTTTTTGATGTAACTGCATAATATAATTGACTTGCAATAATTATTACTATCATATTTTTAAGTGTTGTAAGCATAAAGATGACTCACTTCCTGCTTTTGAATCACGAACAAACGTTTTAGTCGCATACACTAGAACGACAGGATGTACAATGTGCAAAATTGTAAGTACCTAAAAAATATGTGGAAATGATGCAGTTGTTCATCACTTACTGACTTACTTATTGTTAGTTCCAGGATCAAGAAATTTCATACATTGCTCTTCTGTCAGAGTGGAAGGAATGTCCTGAGAAATATTTTAGCTTTATTACTTACGTTTAGTAGATCAGCATCCATATCAATTTTTTCACTGGTTGAAAGGCCGAAACAATTACATAAGGCCGGTAATGTGTTTAACGACATATTACAACTCGCCAGCATAAAATAAAGCTGTGTTCTGTGTTCATTTTTGATTCTGAGTTCATGCATTCACATCACAGATCTTACATAAGGAATTAACTCTGTGTACCTATGTACCTACACTCAAGGGTTACAATTATGAGTCCATTCTTTTCTTTGCATTCTTTTGTGCATTTGTATCCACATTTCTCCCGTCCTGACACGAGCAGATTGGTTTGCCTTTGCCATCGTAGAGAGTTCATTCATGCCAGAGCTTGGCTTCAGAACGGGCTACAGAGTGATGTGTTCATTCAGTTGATTTCTGACACTCATCTTGTGTAGCAAACACATATAACGAATCTGTTCTCATTCGCACAGTATCATGCGTATGCATGAAAATAACGCTCTTGCTTACACGAGAATGAGAAATATCCCAAGATTGAAACATATACTCCAGTAGCTTAATTTAGGGGCATTGTGAAACCAGATCTTTAAAGTTGACTATTAATTATTGTGTCCTGCGATTTTCGTTCCTTGTATCGGAAAAGTGTTTTATAATTGTGAATTACTTGATCTTCGTGTCTCAAACACTCATTTAAAATGGCTGAATTGATCTCGTATTCCTCATTAATTTTAATTGCTCTATTTGTTGTGGGCGTTGAGTTGAAAGATGTGACAGCAAACGCCGAACCTTCATTTCACTCGAAGTCCACTCCAGAATCAGCGTCCGCAACCAATATCGGCGACAAATATCAAAGTGATCATCATTACGCTAATATTTACAATAGCGCTTCATTTGTGACAAAAGTCGGAAGTGGTTTTGAAAGATTGACTGTGTCGATAGACAGCAGGCTTGCGTTTTTATCGCAGAAGCCTGCAAGTGGCATGAATGCAACAAGCTCATCCGACGAGGAGCTCAAGAAACTTTATCCATTTTCAGCATATCAAAATGAGCCCTTTTTATGCAAGACTATTCTGGAACAATTGAAGGTAAAAAAATGATTTTTAATTATGTAATTAGTGTATAGTTTAGATTTAATATACTTCTATATGTATATACATGCAGGAAAGCTGAATCTCTTAGCAAGAGTCGGCACCGGTATATATTCATTCGGCAACCATTACCATTGTAGGGGGCACGTATTGCATATTATTGCATTGTGTTTTAAGGGATTCTAGGAAAAATGAGAAGGTTTGCTTTAATTCATTGTCATAATATGAACCCATACCGCACATAGACGAACAATGAAACGAGCATTTAGGCTCAAATATTTTTTTCGAATATTTTTGGTGGTCCATGTGCATATAAACCTCAACGTCATTCTTTTGATCAGAGGGACATGTGTAGTTTTCGTTGTTCAAGAACTCAGGCTTCCCATATCCTTTTCACAGGGAGTCCATTAATGTTTTGTTCAAGCAGCCCCGTAGAATATTGAATGCGGACAATGGATTGACTTGGTCTTTATTGTGCGATGATGACCCACACTTCATTCTTTGCTGCTGCTCTTTTTTCTTCAGATGAACTTCCAATCGCTTTGTAAGTAGGAAAATGAAAATGTTACGATCTCTCTCGTGGTTTGCGACCATAGGACTTCGGGGTGGCCAATGGGGTTTTCAAACTCATTCAAGATTTCCACAAGAAATTGCATAATAAAACCGGGCATCAATGGATTTGTCACGCAGGCAAACATCAAATGATAGCTTGCATGTACGTAGTTGATGCAATGTGACAATTGACCGATTGATCATTTTTCAGACATGTCTCAATTTCCAGAAAGAGAAGTTCATATTCTATTCATCACGACGAAGGCAATGGTGTGGTTGTGAGTGAGGTTCAATTGTTCGTGATACTTTCCTCTGAAGGCATCAGTTACGCCTCGCTCTTAAAATGGCTCTTTTAGAATGCTTGATGATATCCAGGTGATTTCAATTTTCATGACGTTATTGTTGTCAATTGCTTTTTGAGCGCATTTGAACAGTGGTGCTGTGTGTAAGTTTTGCTTGTTGTGTTCGGAGGCGCAGAAAACGTTTTGAAAATACTCATTCTAAACAAATCGGGTCATCGAAGGAGTCAATAAAATGTGAGCATTTGGAGGCCACAAAGCACCCTATGAATAAATCACAATTCACAACAATTAATGACTTAACATCTGAAAAATCATACCTTTTTTACAAAATCACATTCATAAGGATGTATACTCGTACGTACGGAATTCACATTGTGGACTCACTTGAATAAGCACGTGAAGCGTATCCTTCTGCCATCCTTATGCTCATTTTCAGCCGGCTTGAACTCTTACCTTACCCGCAACAAAGCAAAATGCATCCCTTGAAATTTATGTAACGTAATGTATTCTAATGTAATGTGTAATGTAAATGTAATATATTCCATCAAACTTGCCAATTTGACTTCCGTAATATTTCTAATTGCTCAAGCTACCCTGCATCGTTCCTATTCTCGTTAAAATGGTGTGATGATAAATTAATAATTCATTTTCCAGGAACTGGTGATAAGAACTTCTGACTACTTGTATAAGGCGACGAAAGGACAGGCATTCTTCCGTCAAGTGTCGATATTGCTCCCACCCAGTTGGGCGAATGTGAACTGCACTGGAACGTATCATGGATCTTCACGCCTTCTATTCCCAGCCGAAGAGTTGTTGACAGCATCTTCCATTCCGACATCGGCGGTGTATCATGCTCAGAGTACAGCAGACATCCACGTGACACCCGACCACCCGGTTTATGTCGATCGACCATGGACTCTTCAGTACGGAGGATGTGGCGTTCCAGGGAAAAGAATATCGATTCCAGTGTCTTTTCTAACCTCAGGAGTTCACGATCCACAAGTTGATCTCAAAGGTAATATATACGTACTCTGATGAATTATGTGTGCTTATGACATGTTGTTTGCAATCACATAATTAGACAATGCAATCCAGATACGCCCATTTTGGCAAACTTTGGGAATCATGGAGTTCGAATTATAGAGGCAAAAAATCGAGAAAAAAAGATTCCAGACACGACAATTATTGCATTGAGAACGGTATTTAAGAATACATATATTGATTGAAAGACAGAGATACTTGGTAATTGGCACAGTGGAATGAATGCATAACTTTAGTTGGGTACACATTCTAGCGCAGTGCCAACAAACTCTTGCTAAAAGAAACAGGTTCTTCTTCCCTAAATTACAGTTTGCAGCATGCATTTTTTTGCTGGTCTTGATGAAGTCATAATGTGGTCATAGAAAGCTAAATACATGAGTGATGACTTAAGAAGCAATTGAAACGAATAAAGACTTGCAATAATCGTGAATCCATTTCGACGTCTCCTCTCCAGTCGTGGGAACACCATTCACGTACTTAATATTAAACCGATCCACTTGCCGATAATCCAACTCTTGATGGATGCTGAATCACATATTTCTTGTTTTCTGCGGAGGGCAGATGAACGTTTCTCAGAATTTTTTAGCGTATACCCATGAGGCATGTATTAGCTAAACCTTGTTTTTATTTCATTGAATTCATCAATGGTCCTCCACAAATCCATTGACGGAACGTCGACAGGTAGTCCTCTAACTACGTATATTAGCCAAGAAGTTTTTCATTGATAAACCTTTTCATAACCCGGCAATTACTTCAATTTTTTCTCCTCGGACAAAATTATGGGAAAGCTCAATCGGAGCAGTGCGGTAGACTCAGATTAGAGAATAACAAGCAACATGTAAAAATGTAGTATAGCAGTCTAGCAGTTTAAAATTGACTGCTTTTGTTTATATCCATGCATAAAACCTGTAGTCGTCCAGTAAGAGCAACTTAAGTAGGGACATCGCATAATTTTCTAAGCATCTTCATATGACCAAATATCATGCTGTCAGGACCACTTTTTTACTAATTAAGAGAGGCTATGTATATACCTCAGCTTAAAAATGTATCTTGATTTAAAAATCAAGTGTGCCATTTTGTAAACCATTATTTTGTCCTGTTTAGCAACTTTCATTCAATTACCTCTATTATGCACACACATACATACAGGAAACCGTTTCGCTTAGACATTATTCGCACATTTTAATTCTACTTTTATTTTCAACCTTTTATTTCAAAAAAAATTTGCCATCTTGCAATTTTCAGCTCGCCTGTTAACTCGTGAATGGATCAAATATCGATATGGAGTGTTTGATGAAAATGGATTTGATTCAGACGAAAGATATCCTACGAAGCACGTGGGGCAATCAAAGACAGCACAAGACACAGCTTGTGTCCTCAATCGGCCAAGGTACAAAAAAGTCTGATATCTGATCTGTGCATTTTCATGAGTTCTTTAGATTTTAATAATGTTTTTAAAATATATTGGAATTAGTGTAAAAACTACTTCAACTATAAACTCACCACACGCAAACAACTTGGATTACAACAAAACAAGGCAAGACGATATGTCAAAAGATTCCCAAACGACGAAATCGCTAATGTCCTTGCCTCTGGATTCACATGTAAGAAATATTGGCGAAAAATGATTAATAAAATACGCGATTTTTGTCAAAATGAAACATGACACTGTCTATGTTACTATAAATATAGGCTAATGAGATTTGCGATGAGCATACTCATGTGAGGACAACCCCCACCAAGCACAACTTTTTATGCAACGGGAAAAGTGTTTGGGAAGTGATGAGAAGTCACCCTGATTTCCACAGCCATTTAACCAAAGGCAGAGCCTCAGATTTCTCATCAACCACAAATCCTTCAAGGTCAATTATCTCTGCCCCACCAACTTCATTTTCATTAGGAACTCCCAAAATGTCTCGTGTCATTTTTCTTCTTGATCGCACTCAAGCGATGAATCAAAATGTAAGAATTCTTATATGAAATGTGTGTTCTCACGAATAATATAATTTTTTTTATAGAAAAGTTCTAAATGAGCTGTTACTTTTGCTTTTACCATTCCCCTCGTAAAACAGAATCGCTGGATAAATTTGAGGAGAGCCATGTTTCGAATGTTTCACCGGGTTCCAGCCGGTGTTGAGCTAGCCGTGATCTCGTACACAAACGTGTCCGTCGTTAGTCTCCCGCTAACTGTGGCCAGTACTCAGAACAGAGATCATTTGCATGGAAGGGTGCCTATCAAACCATTGACCACGATGCCTGAGGACGCTTGTATCTCTTGCGCTCTCAAAACCGCTGTTCAGGTACGCATATTAATCTTCCTAAATTTTAGACAACCACGTTATTTTATTTATTTCAATTTTGAATTTCTGCTGGCATTACAGCTCCTGAAATTCAACGGCGATTCCACCAATCCAGCATCAATTATCTTGATCACATCTTCTTCAAATCTGAAAACCAGAGAATGGGATAAAATTTCTAAAGTGGTTGAAAGCAACCCACTTCGTGTGACCGTTGTCACATACGACGACACCTTAGAAAGCGGTCAGTTTGCTACTCTAACCAAACACGGAGAACTCATCAGAATCTCAGAAAGTGATGTCGACAATAAAAGTCGCAACCTGGAACAAAGTGTGATACTCAATAACGTATTTCTCAAAATCACCAGTGAGCATTTGGGATCACTCCAATATAAAATTCACGAATTGGTGCAGTGGCCCAATTCAGATTGGCAGGCAAGAGGAAAGTTCGTGATTGAGGAAGGTCTGGGAAGAAACACCTTTGTTACAGTTACTCCAGAGGAACACGGGGACGTGGACGGACTTCAGCTAATTAGTCCGACCGGAAGGGAATTCGAGTTGTCGCTAAACGCAGAAGGAATGATTTTTTTGAGGATTCCTGGAATTGCTGAACATGGAATGTGGTCGTACACTGTCAAATATTATCACAACCAAGCTCCTCGACCCACTTCCATTGACGTTGTAACTGAAGCGAGAAAATCCTCCGACTTAATCTCAATCAAATCGTGGACCACCGTTCACAAGTTGGAACAAGGAGACGCTGACGTTGTTCTCTTATATGCACAAGTTACTCAAGGCGATTTACCTGTGCTCAATGCCAACCTCACGGTCAGCATCAGATTGCCCTCTGGAAGCCATGGCCAGGATAATAGCAAGATTGTGAGGGTTCGCCTTCTGGACACTGGCAGCGGCTATCCTGACATCACTTGGGGCGATGGGATCTACTCCGCATATTTCACCCAATTTGGTCCAATTTCAGGTGTGTTTGGAGTCAGTGTGGAAGTAAATGACAACAACGAGCAAGCTGTCATCCCAGTGCATACTAACATCACTCGTGGAACTTTTGGTATGGATATGGATAATATATGTATGATTGTACAATTAGGCCTAATCAAATTAAGCAGTTCGTTTAATTCACGTATTCAGCATTCGTTCGGCTTGCGCCCTATTTTCGTACTAAATTGTGATTTTGTCAATTTCCAGATAAGTTGCCCTGCTGCGGTTCCAGTGTGCCCCACATTTCAACAATCCCTACGGGTGCCTTCAATCGGCACATGGCTGGCCCTTCGTTCGTAATTTATCAGGGCATACCCCTCGGGGAAGATCATTATCCACCAGGTCGTGTCACTGATTTGCGTGCAGAGCAAGTTGGTGACTCACTTTCTGAAATAAAACTTAGCTGGACTGCTCCTGGAGGAGATTTTGATAAAGGGCAAGCTTCAAAGTATGAAATTCGCTGCTACACATCTCGGGAAGCTTTAACAAATGATAACTTTGCCAGCCAAGGAATCCTTGTGAGCTCTTCCCACACACCGGAGCCGGAGTCCTATGGAATTAGTCAGAATTATGTAGTGCCTGTACCTTGGAGAAATGATTACTTTTATTATGGAATCGTGGCAATTGACTCATCTATGAACCGAGGACAAGTGTCGAATTTGGTATCTGTTTTCATTAAAGAAACCCAAACTTCCACTGAAAACTTGGCTGTTGCTCGGATGAGTAGTCGATCGGAATCAGTCCAAAATCAGAGTGCGACTAACCACACCCACACTAATTTTCCCCGGCTAGGATCAATGTGGTTTCGTGGATTGAGCGAATCTGAGCTTTACGTTGTTTTAGCTGGTGCAGGCGCGTTGTTAATTTTGACCTCGGTTTTGATACTGTCTTTGATCTGGGTTAAAACAAATAATAAAGATGAGAAGTCTGCCAACTCGCATGAGTATCAGAATATTTATAGAACATGTGACAACTCAGAGATCTCCAGAGTGGAACCTTATAAGATAATCAACAACGAAGTTGCAGATTTCGGGTTCTACTGGCCTTTTAACTGTAAAAAGTCTGCATTTCCATCGAAGGACTCGTACCAAGAAGTAAATAAAAGAGTTCCCCCTGAAACCTATATTTCAGTGCCATCATTCTACAATACTCCTCTCAATTCTTACGTTGACCAACACAACGATCAGTACTGTGACATTTATGCATCAAACACACATGGCCGTGGCTCCTGTTCTGGCGAATCCAAAGAGTCAGATGGAGAAAGTGAAGCTACAACCCAACTGACGTATGATTCTCTCCCGAATCATCCACAAAATCCTGTTGAACAGCAGGAACTTTCGTTACAATTGCCATGTTCGTCTTGTGATCCTTTGAGTTGTAGTTCCTGTGCCAATTTCCCTGCTCTTGTCGAGGAAGAAAAATGCGAGAGTATAGCAGAGTACAATGAAAGCTGTCGTAACGAAATTGTGAATAATGAACCTATTTACAAGAATCAGCAATTCATCAAGAATAATATTCTCCAAGCCGCAATTCCAAGACCGAGTTGTGGATTAGGTAGGACGATGAGTGTGTGTGACAATATTGGGTGTAATGAACGTCCCCAGCAGTACTCAAGAGGGTCCATGATTTCTATCCCAAATGATATTTATGGGAGTCGAAGAAAGCGAAGACATGTTTCTTTTGTATAAATGATGTAAAACGTCTTGTACATATATCCGGTTTAAGAATTTTTAAGGCATTTTTGGAATAGATTCATTGTCATAAACTTTGTAATGTAGATCTCTACTTGAAGCATGTGTAGATACTTCCTAGTCAATCACAATGATATTCAATGAGCTGGAGGCAAATATTTTAAAAGTACTATGTAAGATCTCAAAACATTGATACCTTTCGTATTACAAATTATGTTCAAAGTTGGTTGATTTTCAGTAAGAATGTTTGTATGCAATAATCACTGTTGAATAAAAAATAATTTGTCAGCATTCATGTAATTAAATTTTTAAAATTCGTTTTTATTTTAAAATAGATTATGACCAGCGTCGTACAATCAGATAAAACTTCACCACACAATTTCCTTAAAATTATTTTCGAGATGTATGGTAAAACGGTATGACACAAAAGTAACTCCGTTTTTTAAATTTCTGAGCGTGCATGAAGTAAATACGTTCCTTTAAAAAACCTTGAAATCGACACGATCACACTATTAATTGACAATCACTTATTCTAGCCTAGTTTATATGCATTCAGTATCATCATCATATTATATTTCACGAACACGGTCTAAGTTTAATAATTTACTTTTTGATTCTAGTTTATTCTTTTTGTGGATCACCAAAATTACCATTACGTTCACACAAGTACTCGTATTATTACAATTATTCATTGTCAGAATAATCCAGACCATTTCCAGAGTAGCCGCTTTCATCGTCTTCATTGTACTAAAATATCAGACATGATCACCCAAATCAGATTTTAGAAATAGAAAATAATTCATTGTTTCACATTGCATCGTTACACATAAACCGTGATGGTCAATTGTAAAATAACTTGGGAAAAGGAATAAAAAAGTATGGCAAAAAGAAGAGTATAGTTTTCTAGACATTAGCGCGAATTGTACGATAATTACTTGCAACATTCTTAGCCCTGCCTGTTAATGTACATACGACAATTATCTGCATGCCTTGAATAATAGTACGCACGCATGATCGTTCATAGTTATAAGATGAGCAAAATAAGAGATATGTACTGGGGAACAGAAAAGATGTAGACTTACATGAATGATTTCTTTGATCTCAGAAATAATTTCCCGAAGAGCCTAAAAACGCATAGAAAAATGTTAAGTTACATTCATAGAGCAAGGATCTTTGGCTACATTTAAAATATTTATTAATACCTTCTGCAGCAAAACATCACGTTCACGCCTTTCACTCAGGTTGTCCGGCAATGTAGCCAATTGCTCGTAGTTCTCAAGAACTTTCAACCTCTACATTCATTTAATGGCTATTATTGGTCATAAATTCTAATAAAACATATTGTACATTATATCAGGAGAAGCAGAGCGTATATTTTACCAGTTGACCTCCCAGAAGCCCATCCCCTGAAAACTGTGTGATGAGTCGATCCGCAACTAGCTTTGGAATGTAATCCTGAGTGTGGGATTTGATAAGATCGAAATAAATCTGTACCATTTCCTTGATCAATTTAACAGTACTTGGGTCCTTCAGTCTCGAAATTATATCACCATCACCTTTTCGAATAGTTTTACGTGCAAGTTTGACTGAAGTCTGTCCGAACTGTCCCGGTACTCCATAAGCAACGGCATTGGCCTCACCCTCCTCGTCGGAACTCTCAGCGGTATGCAGGTTTTTCTCCAGCTTTCTCCTCAGACTTGCCATTTTGTTAAGAAATGGCTGATCCAGTGAAAACACTATACTCGACTGGACACGAATGTAATCAACTACTTGCTGTTTCACATCGTCAAGTTTACAATTCAGCATCTCATGCACTACGGATTTTATCTCCTTCTTTAATTCAGGAAAGTATTCGAATGAACCCCCTGCCTCATTCAAATTTCGACGTGCAATCCGTAAGATTTGCTCATATACATCGTCAGCACATTTCAGTGCAGGCTTCTCGATATGCTTGACTTGATTTATGGCTAGTTTCCTGAAAACAGCCTAAACAATCAAAAATGTTTAAAAAACGAATGTAGAAATTGAATAAAAAAACAGGTTAATTTCAGATTTAGAGATAATCCTATACCTCTGGATACACGAACATGGAATCATAGGATCCACTGTTTCGGAATGCTGTCTGAATCATCTTGTCGGTTATAGATGATGCCGAAGTTTTTCCAGCGATTTCCATACTTTTGGCAAATTTTGTATCGAATATTTCCTTGATTACGATACCTCCATAAAGATAATTATATTCTGGAGTACGAGCAGATCCGTCAATTTCAGTAATCATCCTTGTCTCGAATCCATGGATGATTTTGTTAACATGCGCAAATTTATCTTTCTTCGTTACAACATTTGGGACGGATGTTAACCGATTGTCACACTCCTCAAGCGTCTCTTCAGATTTGGCCTGCATAAAAGTAAAGCATGGATTATAGGTATTAATGTCCACGATTATGGGAATGTATGTAGTAATCTCGACTCCACCGGTTATTATGCTCACCAATATCTCAGGCAGACATTTGCGAATGTGGTTGACGAGTAAATCATGAAGACGTTTTCGTAGAAAAGGCACGCCATTTCTGTGAGCCAAGTCGGAGTAGTTTTCGTTTAAAAATCTCTTCTCTTTCTCTAACTGACCCTCAACACTGAGATTGTTCTCAACATCCTTCTGAGATCGATTAACGAGGCCAATCATACCCAACTTCAC
>JAQFZW010002235.1:0-18846 GCA_034687055.1 Heteromurus nitidus | reverse complement strand
AGAGAGCTTATACAGTTTTTAGAACATTACTATTATCTGAAACCTACAGGAAAGCTCTCTTGAAGAAGAAGTGTGGTTACTTGCCGCACTGTCGAAGCAGAACGGATGCACAAGAGAGAGAGATATATATAGCATATAGCAGCCTTCAATAAATTATCTATGCTCAACTCTCATAATGTGTAGTGTAGGTACAAAATAACAATGCTTTTCTTAACTTAATTTTTCTGGTGTGCAAAGTAAAATTCACCTGGGAAAAGACGATGGGTTTCAGATAGGGGAGCATTAGTGAATTTATTTTTTCTCTCTCCATTTTTCAGACATGTGGTTGGCAACTGGTAAGGAAATGATACGTGAATGGAGTAATCTTTGTAAATCTACATTTATATTATTATGGAACAAAGCACTGAGAAAGTGAGCATATCAAAATACAATTCATACACTTTGTAAAACTCTTTTTTTCTCCTATTCGGGGAAAAAAGTAAGGAAGGTTTCATGATATCTTCATAATATGAAACAGCTCATTTTTTCTCCTCTTTACCTTTCCCAGATAAAGATATTTATGATTTTACACCAAGACCACACATCGGCACAGATTGGAGAGAGAGAGGAGACGAGTAGGGGATGGAAATGACCGTGGAAAATGGGAGAAAAAAAGGAAGTCAAAAAGAGCATTGATTTGCTTTCAATGGAAATTCTTGTGTTTTTTTATGAAACACATATAAAAAATGTGATACTACACCGGCCAACAATGCAATGGCAATGCCATGCTCTCTCGAAGCGCGAAGCACCACACCAGGTCCAAAAACCAAAACCATTATCGCCACACCACGACCGGTATAATATTGCCATCATCACGTCGTATACAATAGTTAGGATTTTTGTGCACACATACCAACATTCATATTACGTAAAGCTATAAACAACGTAATCATCATTGTTGTCGCCGAGCCGTCGTGGTGGAGCCTGACTGATATGTTGATGTCTGGATTTAAGATTTTTTTAGCATGATGAAAGATTTGTTGATTGTACATGCATAAGAATATATACACTTACATAATTTTTTGTTCGTCGCATCACATACCGCTGTTTTATGAATAAAAAATGTTTCTAACACTGGCTATATAGATTCGCGCAATATGCTCTCCAATCCAATGTATAGGAGCTAGTGCACATGTATCAGGTTTCATTGGACTCTTCTTTCCGTCCATCAAGTCCATCCAATCATCATAGTATGAAACTGAAGAAAAGAGAAGATCGAGATTAAAAGTGTTTTTTTGCATTACTTGCGAGAGAGAGATTGTGAGATGTGGAGTCGATGCTTTCAGAGGTATGCTTGGTTGCATATATAGCTTTAGTGAAAATGCAATGTGATACATCCTTTTTTTGCTTATGTGTATAATGACGAGGGTGATGATACGGCGATAGGGAAAAAATAAGGGATGGAAATCACGAAACATCAAAGTCGTAAGATGCTAGATGGAAAAGAATAAGAAGACAGATATTACACACGTACATCTCGAAAATGGAAAGACGGATACAAAATGGATGTAAGCCATTCAAGTGGTTTGTTGTTCTCTATACCAAGGTCCTTTTAAAAAACTTATTCGCACAACGTCTTCACTATACTTCTACTACTGCTTGTAGTGAATTCTTTTGCTCGAGACAACACAGCGACAATTCAACTTTACATCTCTCTCTCTCTCTCTCTACAAGTAGACTGATATCCTTATTGAACCACTTTAGTTGAAACACATCCATCGAAAAAGTCCACAAAAGCATTTTCCCTTTCCTTTCTCTCAGAGAGAGCTTCTCCAATATAACATCCATTTCTCATGCTCTTTAGCACAAAAGATGTAGAGAGACACATAGTTGAGGTTGAGAGAGAAGAGGAGAGGAGAGAGCGAGTGAATTCAAAAAAACGAGAGGAGAAGAGAAGGCTGCATATACATTAGGTACTTTAAAAGTTACTTACTCATTTCTTTCTTCCTCCGGAGGGGAAGAAAATTCCTCCTTCCCGTTGCTCCTGACTCATCACATGAGAGAGAGAGAGAAGCTTAGTAAGAGGATGTATATATGAGGAGGCGATGTCGATGTACACAAGAAGCCAAAGGAAAAAAGCAATATCCCATATACTTTGGCCAAACAGTCTTTTCCCTTCAATATTCCCTGGCTACTGGAGGCTCTAATAGCTCGCAAGTGGTAACTATTATTGAAGTGGGGAGGGAGGAGGTAAAAGGAAGGAGGAATATTGTGAATATATGCATATATACCACCACTTGTACTTTGGAGGGAAAATCCATATAGTGTGACGAGTCGTTTTTTGTGGACCTCTCTCTCTCTGGAAAAGCTGTGACTTACAAGGAGCAAACACACACACAAGAAGCCTGGAGAAAAAGTGATTGCGGGAATTTATCGGTCTCCCACCTATATATCTGCGCCTTTTTTTCCATGCATGAAAATGCTTAGCCAAGTGCACACACTCTTTTACAGAGGGATGTGGAACGGGGATATCTTTTAAAAGCCCAATGTTAATATAGTGTGTGTGCCACTGCCACCACACAACAACTTTAAAGGAAGAGGTTTTGAAGGAAATAGTATATACATTATATTACCACACAAGGCAACAAATATCTTGATATGATCATCATCATCGTCATCATCATGCTCCTTCGTACTTTCCGATTTTGCAGAGAAGCTAAAGTCCCAAGACCCACGGAGAATTTTGTGTAGATTGTGTCCTATGTGTGTACCACCAACTGCACTTGGATGAACTAACAAGTAGCCGTGTGTGTGTGTGTTATGTATCGCTCTCTGGCTGCTTAGCCAGCCATGCCGTGGCGGTGTTGTGTCGTGTGGCTTTCCCGAATATGCTCACAGATGTTGTGTTATACATAAAAAGCTTTGATAGAAAAGGATTTCTCCAGCCGATTCCATATTCCAGTTCCAGAACGAAAACCAATGTCTCGGTCTCGCTCACTTTCAGTCTGTCAGCTTCGCACCGTGTCGGTCGATTCGCGTTCTTTGCTGCCTCTTGCCTTGCCTTGCTCACTCACACACACACACACGCTCGCTCAAGAGAGAGAATGCATATGCCAATATAGATGGTTTTAGAATAAAGCTTCGCTCTCGCTATAAAACTGGTGGAAAGAGGACATTATACCTACTTTTCTGTTGTTATAAGCAGTTTTCTACTTTCCCAAGGTCTCCTTCATCCGATCATGGGAGGAGAGGGGAAAGAGGATTTTCAATCAACATTTATATCGACATCCTCAAAAAACCACTTGCAATATTGCTGATGCTTTAAGATGAACATGACATTATAAAAAAGAATTTGAGTTATAGCTGGTTTTCTCTCTGATTGTTATTAAAAACGGCAATATTATATATATCTCCCTTGTTTCTTCTCTCAGCGAATGATTGGACGGAGGATTATTCCATGTCCCATGGTATTTTCAAACATGCAAAATACAGCTCATGAGGGAGACTGCATGTGTGTATCTTGCATCAAATGAAATCTGTGTTAAGTGCATAAACGTCCACTGCATGCATCACTTCTTATTAGACAAGTTTAAGTTGGTTGGATGGCTGAGGAATAAAAGCTGAATTCCAAAAGTTCGTTTAAGTATATAATATGCTTGCATGCATAATATTGTAAAGGCTTTAGCCTTGTGGCTGCTTCGGGTATGGAGATGGAGAGAGAGAAAAACACAACACGAAAACGACAACCATTCCTGCTAAGGAAGCGAGTAATTACCGGGCCACCATATCATAAGAAAGTCCAGCAAGGAAACAAGTGCATATGTGGGCCTAGATGTATGGAAGCTCGGCACGCTGACGAAAAAAAAATCTCTCTCATACTTCGTCTCAGAAGTACTGGACGGACGCTGGATTGTCGCTGGCTTCGTTTCTGCAAGACATATTCAAGTACAACAGCACACATTCAACATTCTCACAGAGAAATTCAATACTTAGAGAAACTATTCGAAATGAATGCATGAGAAACATGCACGCTGACCGCGAGAACATACCACACCGACATGAACATATCAGAATAAAAATGCACGTTAGAATACAAGTAGTCGACATTTGTTTTCAAACGGGAGAGAGAGAGGAGTAACGAAATCAGTGAGAACAGACAAAATAATAGTAAAGCAAGCAATACACACATTCATTCTTCATAAAAATGTAGAGAAAAACGTAGGGAAAGGAGTAGAGTAGATATATGCATGCTATTAGCTATATGTGAAGAATAGTAACTCAGCATGAAAGAAACAAGACTATATATTCACGATTCATTTCTACAAAATGTGAGGCGTTTTAATCAAAGACTCTCTCTCTCCAACTTTACTCACATGAAAGTTTTTTTGTTGTTGTATGTATGACTGGAAAACGGGTGGGAAGTGGTATTTAAGACAAGGGAAAAATTCTTTGTTGCCATCCAGATGTCAGCCTGCCGAACTAACGCTCATGGATGGATTGAGGATTTTTGTTATGGAGTATCGTACGTTCATGGACATTTCGGCCACAAACGAGAACAAAAAATAGAGAGGATTCAATGCAAGGTGTAACCTTTTGTACGTATAACGTGAAAGAATAAACAAGTGCAACACACATTTTCCACAATATACTCGATACTCAAACACACACACATACTTGGACTTTTTTGGAGAATGCTCCTTGTAAATGCATGGATCGTGGCCGTAGCTTGGACTTGGACGTAAAGTCAAGTGTGGAGTAGTAGTGCTCGATACAAGTTCCCTATTAAATCAGGCTTCTCCTCAGCTCTGCTTTATAAAGCAAACTCGTGTGTGTGGATGTGGAATGGGAACCTACTTTATGCCGGTGTGAGCATACTTATGCAAGGGAAAAGGGAGAAACAGTAAAATCCATGAATGTTTAGAATGGTGTATTATGTATCAATAAATAAGCAACCTTTTTCCTTCTGTCCAGAGGAGAAGAAAAAAGCTTCCATTTTTCTAAACCACCTCTACCTCTTATATAAATCTTATGAATATTGACACCTTTTTTCCAAGCTGTAGTATACGTATAGTGACTCACTATTAGTGAGTAGAAGTGAGGGACAAAAAGGAGTAGGTTTTATATGGAGAGATCTTTTCCGAAGAAATTGAATTGAATGCTGAGCGGATTCTGTGTGTAAACGTGTATAACCATAACCAAAGAGCCATGGGCATAGTTTCGGAAGTGTAAGTATTACATTTTATTGTTCTTTATGAGAATGAAGAGGGTGAGTGCGTGTGTACTGGAATCACTCGTTTATAGAGGATGGTATGCGTACACGTATCCACATAACGAAAAACACTTATGAGCGTAAAATGGTTTATCTCTCGTCTACCTTTTATTATCATTACATATTCTGTCTTCAGCTTTTTATTTCTTCCTTTTTAAGGTGATTATTGTGCGTAGGGAATATTAGAGTTGAAGCAAAACCTGAGCTGGATGGAACTTGATGTAGATGAGCAGACTGTCTATGATTTTTTTCTATTGGTCACTTTTGGCATTTTATTTGGGGAGGGTAAGCATAAGCAGCAAGGCATGAAGGAACCAATGCAATGGTTTAAGAGAGTGTACCTATGCCTTTACTATTTCAGAAGGAAAACATTCCTTTGGGTCATTCAGCATGCGAAGGAGAAAAAAACATTATATGAATATCCAAAATCGTGAGAGAGGAAATAGAGGTCACTTTTATAGTAAAAGTGGTCGAAATAATTAGATCCATGTGTTGAATAAAGGCAGTAAAAAGTGTGGAATGTCAAATGTACACATGAGCACACTCAGCACAGGTAAGGCAGAGGGGTTCCAAACACGAGAGAGGCAGGACTATAGCCTGGACTCGTTTTTTTGGTTTACACGAGAGCGAGAACGGCTTCATATTTTCCTATGAATGGCGAGTGTTTAAACTTTCCGTTTTCATTACGCGTATATATTTTATCCCCTTGTGCATAAAGTATATTGGCATACATTTTTATTGGCTTAATGAACACAGATATTCACTTCGTGGACATTATGGAAGTTTGGACTTCTGCTCTCGCTCCGCTCATTCCTTGTTTGCAAAGTGAACTTGAGAATCATAATATAAGATGTTATATAAAGGTGTGGGTTACAACAGGCACCTGTGCTGAATATACTAACTTCTAGTAAAGTTGTATTTAACAAAATAATATCGCAACAAGCTCAAGAAAATCTCTGAGAAAGTTAGTTTGGAGTATTACTAAGCATATCTAAGCATATCATTATAAAAGGAGGAAAAAAGGACTGCGATCACGATGGACAAAAAAGTAGAATTTTTTGGTTGTAGTTGTAGCAGTGGTAGCTGTGTTGGAGGGTCTGAGGAGAGACGAAGAAGCAGGTTGTATTTTTGACGTTAACAAAAAGGTGATATACGAGCGGATAAGGTTAGTTATGATTGTAAGAGGTTCATATAAGTGTCATGTATGATTGGGTGATAGACCATTTTAGAGGCATTCACAGGACATTTTCACTCTACCGTGTCTTGTACGCGAAAGAAGGAATCGTTATGTAGCGATATGCATCCATGTAGATATGCGGGCCATATACATAGCTTCACACACGGGGGGAGAGAGAGAGAGATGATATGGTGATATTTGTCTGACTGACTTGACTCACAGCTCAGCTCTCTTTCTAAGGTGGCTTCTATAAATGAAAGAAATCGTTCGCTGTTCGGTCGGTTGTTGTGTGCCCGTGTATTTCGTCCGTCCATCCACTTTTTTTCTATTCGTCCCTCTCGGTCTTCTTATAATACCTACTTAGAGTGTGAGGAGAAGGCTCTACTCTCCTACACGCTAAACCCCGTTCTTTCCTAAAAACATATATTCATAGTGTATTAGTTGGGATATCGAAAGTAAAGGAAAATTCAAGCCATATAAATAAATATGTATATACCGAAAAGTATGCTAAAGCTTATGTCTGTAGTATAATGGTAGCCCTGAACCTTTTTTCTTCTTTCTATCCCCGTGTTCGCTCAGTTCGCATGTTTGACGCTTGTTTCGGACAACCGATCCTCCTTCAAACATGCATATACAATTTTCATTCTCCACCGGTATTCACTTTACTTCCCATTATGTACTTAAGCTAAAAACAGTAAAACTCCTGTTTGCTCTCCTCTCTTGCTACTGACTTTTACTTTGCCTCATTACTCCCTTTGATATGAGTACATATACATATACATATATACCTTTTATGCATGATTGTTCCCTTTTCTGACAAAAACTCTTTTGGCTTCCAGTAATTTTTCCCTTGATATACATATGAAATAATAATACAAGAATATAGTATATGTACATAATGCCTTTCCGCATGCTTCGTCACAATGTTGAGAATATAATAATTCTAGTACACGAGGCAATGTAGATAAGGAATGAGTCGTAGAATATCAATGATATGGATTGTCATTGTTCTAAAACCATCATTCAGTCAGAGAAAAGAAAATGAAAAGCTCGGCTTGCTCATGTTTGTTTGGCCATATCTTTAAAGAAAAATGAGCTATTCACTCATGTGCACTTTTACTATTTCATCTGAACTCGTACATGCCCATAACTAAAATTGAGCTCTTGGTGGAAATAGCCGTGAAAATAATAATGATTCATGTATATATTTCT
The DNA here is from genome assembly GCA_034687055.1 of Heteromurus nitidus. Classification (NCBI taxonomy): domain Eukaryota; kingdom Metazoa; phylum Arthropoda; class Collembola; order Entomobryomorpha; family Entomobryidae; genus Heteromurus; species Heteromurus nitidus. The sequence continues at coordinate 11,209 of JAQFZW010002235.1, read as the reverse complement.
AGATACATATAGCCATCATCACATGCCATTGTCCCATTTCGTTTCGTATTTTATTCCTTATTTGTTACAACTACGACATTTTACGCACTACATGGAAACTGGTACTTTCACGTTCGATGACATTTATTTCAACATCCTGACACAAGGACTGCTGCTGCTGAACTGCGACTTGGCTGTGAACTCCAGACCGTAAAATGCCACAGAAAATATACAACCATACATACAAATATAAGTAGAGTCAAAAAGAATATTCTATAATGGAGAAGAGTAGAAAAAAATGTTCAAAGGAGCAATTTCCAGTTTCCAACACTTGTACTATCCTCCTGCCCATGTAACTACATCTCCTTGTTGGTTAAATAACGAGCACAGCAAGTGTCACAAGTGTCAGTTGTCAAGATTCTGAGGACACATTCTTGTGCTTTCCAGCAGAAATTCTCTCTGATTCGCATTTGCATACTATAAAATGCTCAAGTGTTAAGATATGTTTGTAAAGCTTAGTGCATGTATGAATCTATACTAGTTAGTTATGTATGTGTACAGTAAAACTTTCTGTTACACAGACAATTTCATCCTTGCATTTACAAGCACATAAAACACTTGGCAAGCAAGATAAACTCGGAAAAATATTTTATTCAATTTCCACATCCAGATATATACATGTGGTGGTGTGTACAATACTGGGAATAATCCACACACGTTATATATTTCCCTGAATTCCCACTTTATATGTAAGATGAGTTTGGTGTGGTATCATCATCAATTTAAAGGAGAGAGCATCACATGTATCGATAGCAGTAAGGAGCAGGCAGTCGCCTAGGGCAAAGCTTGAGCCGAAGCCGATGTGCCAATGATGTTGAGTCCGTCGTCGTCTTCGTCTCATAGCAAAAAAAGCCATCTCGTTTCATATTCGGTTTTTATCATATTATTATGATGTGTAGATTTTATATACTATCTTCTCTCCATGCTCTGTTTAATGCATGCAGTGAGAGAGTGAATGTGAACGCCACACAATTTTGCTCAACTGAGCATGCAAACCTCTTCTGGAAGGAGACATACACAAGGATATGGATAAAAAAAATTTTTGAGGTGAAATGCGAGCTCTCTCTCGTCGCTGATCTTCGTGCTATAAATTCCAGGTTTTTTCGCATTTAAGATTGCTGCATACTCCCTGGTTATCCTCTATTTGATTACTATTACACATAAATGTGATCTCTAAGGTTGCTGATCTTCTCTAGTGGCCCTCATTCTCAAACACGCTTCTTTCTTGTGCATATTCAGTTTTATATAGGGAGAGAGAGATGCGCTCTCTCACAAGCCGCGAAAAAAGTACATCATTATTATGTATAATACTCGTAGTGTGCGAGGAGCTCAGTCCGATCCACTCACAAAACTACGACATTACGAACGGACATAACGAACGAGAGACGAAGATAATCGAAGGGGAACTCTTGTATACCGACAAGCGCTGCTTGGTTGTGTTTTGCTTGCCCATATTATATCATCGTCCACAAAAAGTTGCATATTATATACACACAAGCCAAAACCTTGCTTTTTTGCTCCTATATGGGTCCTCCTCTCCAATATAGTAAAACAGAGTTTTTTCTGAGGGGACTGCTCTAGAGAGGTAAAACCAGAAGTAGTAAAAGTGGAACCCACAAGAAATGAGTGAGCTTGAGAAAGGGGGTGGCTTGTGAGGAGGTGGGCAAGTTCATTCATGGCACATAGATTCTCGTTTTTTGGGCTCTTTTCAAGCCTGCTGCTGCTGCTCCTCGCTTCTATATATTCCCTATATTCTCCTTTTGCTCCTCTCTCAACTCACTCTCAGAACCTCTCTTTTCTTTTCATACATCCCAACACTTTTGTCCAACTAACCTCCAACAGTTTCACTACACTCGTGAACGTCATTCTCTCCATGCTGTGGAGGGAGCAGAAGTTTCCTCGTTGACGATGAGGAGAGCTCGAGTTGCCACCATCCACTGAATTGGAATAGAATGGAATGAGTAATAATGAACTAGTGGAGGAGAGGAAGGCTGAAGAAAGGGTGATATAGAAGTAACCAGATCCACACGTACACAAATATATTATAAAAGTATATGTATATCCATTCGTTATAAGCTGAGGAGGCAGCCAAGGAATATTTTGTTACTATCCATACTTCTTTCCTCATGTGCGTGTAAAAAGTCTTTGTGTATAAATCAATGTATTCCTTCTGATACGTCCATATACCCAGGGAAAAAACGTTTTCAGCTAGATAGCTTCTCTCTGCATTTCTACTTCTTCTGCATCACTCTCCGTTTTACTCTATATGAAATAACAATGATACTTCTATTACACCAAGTTTGCTGGATGGATGTAAAACTGCGATATATTTGTTCGGAGTATGAAGATCAAGTAAGCATTCAGTATCTGTGTGTTATGAATGTATCTTTGAAATCATACGTTTCACGTACCAATATGCAATGCTTCTTGCATACCTTTTTTCTTTGCTGGATTTTTCTTCTCGCTCTCACTCACTCTTTAAGAAACACAATGGAAAAGCCTAGTATAATATGCATTCTTCCACGATCTCCTCTCTCTCTCCTTCAATGCAAGTGAAACAAGGGGAAAAAGAAGAGAACGGGAGACTCAGTTCGGTACTTGTCGCCGATCACTTCGTGCAGGATCTTATTTGCAGATTGCGTTCGCTTGTGGCACTACTATACTCTGAGCAGAGCGCAAATAAAAAAATAACATGTAAGCTATCAGACAGAAAAAAACCCTTCAAAAGGAATGCCTATAGAAGAGAGAAGATGAGAGAGAGAGAAGAAAAAAGGAAAGATTGGGAAAAAATTCTTTAGGGATCAGCAACACAACACATTTTAAAAACATATTATAATACACACATGTGTGGAGTGTGTATACAAACAGCCTTGTCGCAGACATGATATTCATGCATACATTTTTATGGCAAAAATATTTTTGACTTGTGTACCTATAAATACGTCCAAATATTCCGAGTTTACATGAATTTATAAGTGAAGCAACAACGGAGATGTCAGCAGGAATTCGTGTGGATATAAAATACACAGCAAAAATGCATCATGTATATATATATTTACTCATAAAATACACCTTGTGTGTAGGAACGTTAAATAAATGTCGCATTATTAAATTGCCTTGAAAGTGGCTACCGGAGAACAATTTCTTGTCGAAATATATTATAGATGTCTCAAAACTGATAATTTTTGAGGGTCAAGTGAAAGGCACGATTTCCAGAAGCACTTCTATTTCCCCTTCGAAATTAGCGTATACATCTGAATAGGAAGTTAACAACATTTTAAGCCATTTTGCAAAATCAGCCATTATTAAAACTCTAATCAAATATCGTGTTACCAGGCGTATGCAATAATATGTGTACCTAGAGAATGGATACGCGCACGACGAATGCACGTACTCTTTGTCCTCTTTTGTCGTATAGCTTCAGCTTGTAGGTTAAGCTGCACACACAGACGTAAGTACGGCAAAGGAGTGTGTGTGTGTGATATCTGAAGAAGGTGCATACAAAACAAGCCAGCAAATCAGTATAATTCACTTACTCCCAAAGAGTATAATATACCTACATAATATCGACTGTAGGAATGATATGCACAACATGCTATCGTAATAATAACATCATTCAACCGAGCATCATCAGAGAGTCGAAGAAGAAGAGGAGATATATCAAAGGAAAAAGTTGTAAATGTACCTTTTTTTTCTTCCTTAACTTCTCTACTTATTATGGCAGTTTGGAGTATGTACGTGGATGATCTTGTAATATCTGTGCACATGTAATATGTGATGATGATAATCGTAGTAGAGAGAATACGTCTTTTTCTGCTCGCTGTGTGTGTGTGTGTGTGTGTGTGCAGCCAAGTCAACTTGTCGTAAAGATGTGTTAGTTTGTAACGTAACTATTTTACCTATCCTCATCTTGCCATCATCCTCCTCATCCTTTTTCTATACACGGACAATCTGAAAAGCAGCTCTTCTTCTTCGTCTTCTTCTCTTATGCCATCTTCTCCGACGAGTACACTTTATTTTTTCTCATTCGTTCCTTATGTCTTTCGAAGCTCGTGTGTGTACTTCTTTCCCGTCTCTCTCTTTACGACTATCACGACTTGTGCTTAAGTTTTGTGCGTCGCTCTCTCACACAAGCCTAAGCTATCCAATATATATGCTGTTGGGATGCATGCATCCTCACACACATATATCTAGTGTACCTAACAAAGTAGGCATGACTGTGTTTTGGGACATTGTATAATACAATATATGTAGAAAAAAATTTGTGTGTGAAGCAAAGGAGAGAGCAGACGGGGAAAAGGACGGAGAGATGTGTTGTTGTGTGTGAGTGTGCCGTGAGCAGTGTGTGGACTCGAAATTCTCTCTCTCTCCCTGTGTGTGTATGTGTGGTGGTGGTGGAAAAAAAAGAGCTGAACTGAAGTGAGTTACTGCTCTACTACGACCAAATACTACTATATTCCTTCTCCTCTCATTCCTCTTTTTTTCTCTCCTTTGCTCCTGATATTACTTTACTCACCTTTACGTAAGTTCTCTCGCGACTACTTTATATTGCTACTTCTCACTGTTGAGTTGATACACAACACCAGAGGAGAGCACAGAGATCGGAGAGGCAGACAGAAACAGAGAGAATAACAACAAGAGACAAAATATTTTTTGTTCAGAATATATCAAGAAGACTCAACAAAATTTTTTGGAAGGAATATATCATCATTATCTCCGTTGTCGTCGTCCTCTTCAAATTTTTCACAGGTTAGTTTCTCTCTCAACAAATTACAAATTTTATATTATGTTATATACCTGTACTTTGTGTGTGACGAAGAAGATATTCGTGGAAGGATTGTCGGTTTGAAAGCATTGTTTACAAGTGGACAAGCGGTTTGTAAAGGAGCATTTGCATTGCGTCTTTGTAAAGTTTATAAGTGATCGAGTATAAGAATGTGATTTTGAGTGTAGCTTATGACAATCATCATCTTATCTTCATCTCAGGTATTGTATACGTTCAGGTCTTACAGGTAAAACTGGAGGATGACAGTAGCGTCATCGTAAGCTGGTAATTGTGAGACCTTGGTAGGCTAGGTGCCTTCGCAAATGTTCAACAATTTTTTAGTCCACATTAAGTTTGTATTCATATATTTCGGACCTGTTTCATACTCCACATATTTGCGTAGGTATTATTTTCCTAGTATGTGTGTGTGTACGTGCAACCGTAATAGATAGGTAGGTTGGAATTGGAATGTGTGATGAATTATTGATTGATCCGATTCTCTATCCTATATGGAAATAAGGTCGCGCTTTACCTAAATATATAATAATAAAAAAGTAGCTTCGGCCATTTAAAGATTTGCTCTCTGCTTCAACGTAAGACAATGGAATTCATTTAACACTTAAATCCATTATGCCTGTGTTTGTGCCTCTCGCACTCTTACTACACACTATATTTTTACTATATGCTGTTGTGAGCAATTCTTTTCCTGTGGTTAAACTTGATAGTTCAAATTCAAGAGCACATATGTATTAGTACATATTGGACTCTCCGAACTTTAAATCTTTAATGGGTCATAAAAATAATTCATTGTGAGCAGAAAAATGATAATGCGCAACTCCGCACACTGACGATGAGTGAGACTCTGAACTGATGTGATTGCTAAAATTCTTTTCATTGTAATCGTGTACTTATTTAATCATGTCTCGGCGTAAATGTTTTATGTTCCCGACAAGTCATAACTTCGCACACTGTTCTCACATGCCGGAACATTTAACATTCTTTTACCATACCTGAGATTTCTTCATAATTCTATTACATTTACCTAAAAGTACTTACTTATTGATTCGATTTCGTTCGTACAAACAAAACCATTGCTCAAGACAAAATTACCGAAAAATTCCAATCCTGTCATCAAGATTTTAATCAGAGTTTCAACAGTCAAGAGAGTCGAGGAAAAAAGGTGCATCTCTTTTTTCATTAGCTCTCTCACACAATCAGTACTCCATTGTTTCCAAATAGTTGCTAAGCTTAGGTATGTGTAGTTGGTAGAGGTGATATGATGATGAGAGGAAGAAGCAAGTTGATATGCATCTGTGTGTGTGTGTGTGTGTGTGTGTGTGTGTGGACGCACACTCTTCTCTGCTGAGAATAGGTATAGGTAACCGAAGACGATTCATTTGGGTTAGTACAGTGTGGTGTGACTGGCGTACGTTAATGATTATGCTGATGATGGGATGGAACGTGCAAGGACTTAACTACAGTTTTAATGCTAATTTTTTTCATGTCCTCTCCATTACATATTTACAATATCCTTTTTATCTCGCTCATAAGAAGGCAAATATGTGCTATGTAACTTATTCGGTTTTTTTCTGTGTAATATGGCTAATAGATAATAATGTGTGTTATGTGCATAATATTTTATTATAATGAGTGCGAGAGTCCCCTCTCTTGGTGGCATACGATATATATCTATATACACATTGTATATATGTGCCTTTTTGAACCTGCAAACAAGAAAAAAGTGGCATATTATCAGAAAATATATATTACACAGCAAAATATGATTATATTACCTACTTCAGCGAGACGAAACAATAAATTTACTCCTCGCTAACATAATAATAACACATCCACATCCTTATACTACTCCACTCTTTCTCTATTAGAGCTACAAACTGAAATAGCATAAAACACAAATAATTATTACTATATTAATGTCCTCAGATACTAATGTTATTTGCCCTTGTGGCTAATATGCGAGGTAGATCTATCTCTGTTATGTGCATTATACACACAAAAAGAGTTGAGTGATAGTTTGATAGTATAATAGTAAAGTTGAATAATGTGCTATAGCACATAGCTACAAGGGCCGTCATCATCAGATTCACGATAGATTCTTTTCAAGTAAGCATAACGAAAAAATGTATTACACATTGTATACATACATACAATATACATATGTGCTCATCCCATATGGGCTGCTATATGCCTAAAAGCTCTACCTTTTTAAAACCTGCAGGAGACACATATCTTTTATGTACATAGAATCATTTTCGTAGTACATGTTTCATGTACCTATCTATCCCATTCTTATTCAGTTCTCTCTCTCTCTCGCTCCTCTGTTGCTGACTCTGTGAGTGAGTGTGTGTGTGTGGTGGTGGTGTGTAGCTGTGTGAAGCAGGAGCACAGGCAGATGAGCGTAGTGTAGCATATAGCAATAGTGATCACATCGTAGTAAAATAGTGAGTAAAGTAGACAAGAAGTAGCGAGAAAACCAAACCAGCCAGCAACAGACGGACGAGAGCGAGAGGACGACGGATGGATGATGATACACAGTGGAAAAACGTGTAGAGAGAAAAAAAACGCTTTATATCCAAGGCTTTGATGCTCGGTCTGAGTTTTTTGATGATGGCAACAACAGGAGCAGAAGCCGCCTGGCCTGACGTCTCTCCTCTCTCCTCATATTGTAGTAATAGTAGTAGTCATCGTAGTAGAAAAGTTGTAGTAATAATATTGAAGTGAGTAGGACATAAAACACTACAAAATATGCATTATTATATTACTGTTTATGCTCGTTCGTAGAAACAGGATTTCTATCTATTTACACGGAAAAATAGGTAGAATATGGATAGAGATAGAGAGGTGGTGTGGATATGGAATGGATTGATGCTTGTTTGCATATAGACATTTCTTCACAAAAAGGTATCAAGTTTAAAAAGAATGCATGTTCTCTTGACTCTTGACTATATACGCGAGAGAGATCCCAATAACAAGTTCACTCTCCAGAAGAAGGATCAGAAAAAAGGGGTACAAAATATCTTATACCTACATTACAATTATACGTGTACCATCTTGATTTAGGGTCTTTTACTTGCGAGTATATTGTTTAAGAGAGAAGAAAGGCACGTACCCATCACTAGATGTGTACGCGTAGGATTTTTCGTTTGTGAATACCTTCACATGTATTCACTTACACACATGTAGAACGGTCAAACCGGAGAATTTGTTTTACTACATCTCTCGTCTCTCACAATTGTGGAGGAAGGAGGATCGTAAACATGACGCTTAAATGTAATACTATTTATTACTCAGGGACCATATTGTGCATTTGAGAATGATATGTGTTTGACTGTTTACTAACTAGAATACAATTCAAATCACAGAAGAGGAAAAAGAATAGTAAATGTTTCAAGTTTCTCTCTCTCCGTAAATGTTAATCCAAATCAGTTCTTGGTAAAGGACAGGAGAGTCAATAATGTGACGACATTTGCGCTTAACCTAAGAGAATTCGGCAATTTATCAGGATGTATTTTTGATGAGTTTCATGAAAACATGCTCAAGCTGTTGTGCGTGTATATATGCGAGTCTTTATGCATGTTTCTTGGGTTGTTTAGGAAGGAAGCACTTCAAGTGAGAAACTTTGTAGATTACCCATAGTAAATGGTTGTGTCTTTGGTAGTAAATAAGTTGTAAATGGTGTACAGTGTAAAAAAGGACAAGATTGGAATCAGTTTGGGGCACAAATCAGAGCATTTCTAACATGTCCACGGTTTTCTATAGAATATATACTATTTGGATTGAACTGTTTACGGGATGCAAGGTGCATACATTTGTATGCGGGTATATATTTATCATGTGATGTAGTACGTTGTATGGATATAGATTTCGACTCTGTCTCTGTCACACACACAGTTACAAAGAAATTGTACAACACACTCCTCCACTCCGCACAACTTCATCGCATTTCGTTGGAAATTGGAATGAAAGCTGAAGGAAGGGTATCGTATCGTATTGAGGAAAAAGTGTGAATGCACGACTTCTCTCTTCCTCCAGTTACATGCATGAAATGGACTGTGTGTATGAGAGAGAGAGAGAGCAAGTAGAGAAGTTCTGAGAGTGTAGTATAGTGTAGTCAATCCCAAGGGGATTTTTCCGTTCATTCGGAAGTTCAAGACTCGAAATTCTCAATGGTATATTACATCAGACAAGGATGCATATGAGTGTGTGTGTGTATTTCTTATAGAAGATTATGTGAATTTTGAATCATACACGTATACCGTACACAAATTCATATAAGTTCATATAAAGCTGGTTAGTAACACATATATAGTTGCTCAGAGTATACACACATTTACACTCTTATTTAGTTACGCGCATTGGGGAAAATGTGAATCGAATTTGTCTATCGATCTGCCGTTCTGGTTTAGTGATTTCGTATATCAGTTCATTTCACTGCCACCAATGAGTGAACCCTAAGGAATAAGACAATTAGAATTAATGCTTTTAGTGACAAGACAATTGGTATTTGACATAATTGAAGAATTGATAGAAAGAAAAAGAGTCTCGATATGAGCGAAGCATGTATTACCGATATATCAGCGTGCATTTATATATGCCCATACGGAGAAGTTCTTTTTTCGAAGAGAATCCCATGGATTGAGAAGAATTTCTTGAGATGAACGAAGGCATTCCTTTCTGTGATTTCATTGAGAGAATCAATATTTTGAATAGTGTAGAGTGTAGACATAACCTACGTTTAAATCCATGTCTTGAACAGTCGTAAAAGTTATAGAACTTCCAACTTCTTAAGCTTCTATTTTATATTTTTTCTTATGATTGGTGAATGTAGATATACGTATATGGTATCATATATAAGGAGTTATGCGCAATGGCCTTGTCATTTTCCCGTATTGTAAAGGATCAAAGGTACTACATTACGAGAAAAGTTTGTATGAGAATATTTGTTTGAACTTGGAATCCCTTGCATAGATCAAAGGATTAATGTTCACAAGTGCTCAGACAGTTTTTTGAGAGAGTCTCTCAAATATGTTGGACTTGCTCTGTGAGCTGAACTGAAGGAATATTTTGTCTTCTAGAGTCAAGCCGAAGTAAAAACTTATTGGACATTTAAGCTTGGATTATCCTCGAACGGTTCTAAATGGCTATAATTACTTGTCAGTTATGGAGGCATTTCTCGAAGCTGAGCAAACAACTTCGCAGCTTTCTTGAAATTGCAAAGTTTTGTCGAACGTCATTTATCAGTTTGAAATGTCACCAGTACTCACCCAGGTATTTCGGATTGAGTTTACAGAAGCATTGATTCAGAAGGTCAAACAAGAGCACCTTTGATAAAAGTTTCGAAATTCGTACATATATGGTTCAAGTAAACACTAAACATAATAAATCGAATGTGAAGTAAAACTTGGACTATCTGGTTGACGGGATTTTCCTGCTTCTTTCATTCTAAATTTTTAGGAACGTTTTAATATTACAAATTCACATAAAATTCCCAAAGCCAAAATCACATTCAGCCATTTTAAAATAATGCTCTCAAAAGACAAGGCAAATTTTCAGAAGAGAAAACAATAAATGATTCGTTTTCGTGCTCATCTTCCCCAATTAACCAGTTGTTAATATTTTTGTGTGATTTCAGAAGTGACTTGAAACTCAGTGATGAAGTATAATATATAGTAGAGGAACGAACCTAATCAGGTCCGTGTTGTACTATATATGTGAAAAGTGTGGAGAAAAACTCAAATTTTCTTGTGCTAAAATGACAAGTTAACTCGGACTCAACGCCTCCTCCCGAAAATGACTATTACGAGGCGTACGGAATTTATGGGAATTTCAGTTGTTTCTAATGAAGAAGCGCTGCGGTGGGTTTCTTCCCTAACATCTCTTCAACGAAAATTATAATCTGCCGACTGAGAAACACAGGTCGAGGTCTTCTTGTCAAGTCATCATTTTCCCAGCAAGTGCAGCACATTAGCACCAGCTGCCTCTCTAATGCCCATATAAGAAGACAATGTGAAGGAAGTGAGAGAAGCAGAAGAAGAAGAAGAAAAACTCCGAAGGAATATATGATTTTTTCCCTGTACGACTCTTTCACTCCTTCTCTTCTTCACCTTATCCTCAATTACCCAAAAAAAAAGTTTTCTTAGCTTAAAAAGACATACAGAGTGTTGTTTTCTTCCCCCAAGAGTGTGTGTACGTTTCGTTCCATGGACTTGAATTGTTTTTTATCCTCATTATGCAACGCTAAAAAATCCTTCTGAGAGTGTCTCATCAAAAAAAAGTAACTTAAAAAAATCTTTCTTATAATATGTGAATGTTAGGTGGCGATCCGTACTACTTTCGGCAGTACAGTACTACTTTTCAGACCCTGTACTACACAAGTAGTACATG
>JAQFZW010002234.1:0-18854 GCA_034687055.1 Heteromurus nitidus | reverse complement strand
TTGCTAATGAATATCTGTGGTTTACGTGATGGTCAGAATTAGCCCTACCAGAAAATAATCCTAGTTGCGCCACTGCAAGGTATGTTTCCAATCGTTCGTAATTTAAATCAGGTGCAATTAAATTTGTATTTAGAATAACTACTTTCTTAAAGTCCTTCTCAAGTTCAAACTCGTTTTGTACGCCATCTTGAAATAGGGAAAATTGCACCCGTACGTTATTTTCGACGCCATACTTATACGCAAATTTGGCCACCAAATTATTATACACTTGGGGATCGCTTGAATTTAAGCTGATGTGATGGCTGAATAACCTTATCTTCACATTTAATACAATTTCTGGCTTCGTTTTCATCAATCCAATTCCCCTAATCACACCCGAACTCCTTTCCCGAACGAATGTTTGAAACTGGTCGAAAGTGTAAATTAGTTCGTAAACGTCAACAGGAATTATAGCAAAGTCAAAGGTTTGAAGAAAGCCAGACCCATTTTCTTGATTTGAAAGGTAGCACCCATAGTCTTCATTATAGGCCAAAGGCTCTATTCCCAAAGATATATTCGTGTGCTTCCTAAGCAAATTGTGGACAGCTTTCATGCGACGACTGATAAAGGGCAGGTCCGCCTGAAATATATTTGTATTTCGGTCGCACACCTACCTCGAAATGAAACTTCACAATGAGATGAGTTAGCAAACCAAGTCTTTCCTCTTTGATTAGTTGCTTCACCGCCGTATAAACACCATCCCCGTGATCATCTAAAGAACTATGGCGTGAACAATTTCTTACAATTAAATTCCTTCCAATTTAGCAATGTTTAGCCTCGTTCTCTTTAAAATCTATAAATTTACATTTCGACTGATGCGTAAAGCTGAAACTCTTCAAAAAATTTACTAGTGTTTGAGTTCGTAAAATTCACCAGAAATGCATCTACATAATATATGTTCACAACTATTATGCAGTTGCTCTTTTCGAGACCGGAATCGAATTTCCGGAGTCGAATGTTTCTTCGAAACTTCGACTTGGATTCGAGTTTTACGGCCCAAAATACTGGTATGCTTTGATTTTAGTTAAAATTTCCATAAATGAACTTCATGGCAAACCATACCACCAATACCCGTAAATTTCAGCTGTTGGAATTTTTGGCTAAAATCAAAAACCTACCCGTATGTTGGGTCGTAGAACTCGAATCCTGTGTAAGATTTTGCATATGACGTACCGTTTCGAAGTTATAGCGGGGAATTCCCGCGAAATTTTGAACAGATTTTGAGTATTTGAAAAACCGCCATAAAATCTTTTTGGGTTGGTTATTTCAAAATCTGAGAAAATCCCAACCTGCAGAATGCATTTCTCAATATTCATGCAAATTTTGACACCGTTGGCCCAAATAAGCTCCGAGTAAAAGCGGGAACTCTAAACCGGTTTTTCAAAATTTTAACCCTCGTAGTGCCTAAACCTGTGAAGTTTCGAAACCCAAATTTGGCACGATAGTCCAATGTAAGTGGGCGCTATCCGTAGCCAAAGGTTCGAAGGAATCGGTGACTATGTTGGAAATTTGATTCCGGTGTCGAAATGAGCAACTGGATTGTCAAATAAATATATATTTTATTGATTTATTTGTTTTCTTTGATACACTGTTTGTATCCTCATACCCAAATTTCTCGGTTCTCCAATATCCATCCGAATGCTATGAAATGATTGAGCACAACATTCGACAATGTTATCAAACAAAATATGTCCCTCTCCTAAATTCAGAATGCTAGTACGTGGGTCTGGCCATGTATTTTCCACTCGATCCTTGACGGACTGTGAAGACAAAACACTTTTTAAAATGACGCTGGACGAATCAACGCTATTTTAAATTGTTTTAAATTGTTAAGATCCCAGTTCTAAATTTATTTGTGATGTCCATGATAGAATTGTTGAACACAAATAATAACTGCGATTGTTCTTCATCATTCCAAAACCTGGACTGTGGCATTGACATATTTCATATTTATTCAGTTGCCCAAAATACAAATTATTTCTTCGTAGACGATCAATAAGAGAGGATGTGTGTGGTCGATACTGAATGTTATTAACTTCCAGGAAAATACAATTTTCCTTTCATGTAGACGTAACCGATAACATTAACGAACAAATTTGTATTATTTTTATTGACAAGCATTTACCAGTATAATATCGAAGAGGAAATTTTACTTGCAATTAATTAATTACAGTGATAATTCTCAATTAAAACGCATTGGATATTTTAACGAAGTTAATAACCAAAACCGCATCAAAAATCCTTTGCAAAATCAAGTGCCAATAGAGCACAACAAATTCTCGATCAACATTCATGAAAATTCCATACTTGACCTTGACTCGTACAAGGGCTTTCGCCTTCTTCAAGTTGACGATGGCGGTCTTCTTTGACTTTCCAGTGACCAGCACAACTGCACAGCATTGTTTTTCATGATGCTCCACCATGTCTTGGAGGTTGTTAATGAAAACACAATATTTTGGGACGATGACAACAACAAATATGATTATTATCACACAAACACAGATGGTGACTACTCTAAAAGTAAGTGAAATATAATCGCCTCCCCGAATCGATATCCAAGCACTTACAACTAAAATCCAGAAGGCAATAGAAAGTAGGCTGTAGACGAGCAGCTGCAATTCACGTTCCACCATCGTTTTAATAATAATCATAAAGTTATATTCTTGCATCCAAATTACTAAATTCTGTATCCTCCTCCTCATCAGTATTTTCACTATTCCCTCAAGACTCTCGACCAAAATAGTAATGAGTATCAATCCACTACTCACGCTGCGGATAAATTCAAGAACAATGGGAACATGAATTGCACATCGGACGAGGAATGCTAGCACAATTGTGACCATACCCCTGTCACGTGGGTCCGGAAGGATGAGACTTTCAAAAATAAAATAGAATGGATCCAGTTGGCCGACTGGTATCCCGACAATCAAAATCAATGGGGTGATCAAGCTGAGAGGAATGCCTATGAACAAAATTACGTAGCCGGTTCGAAAATTCATCCATTCTCTATGGTTCCCCTTTGGAATGTATTCCCGAATGAGTTGCCGTTCCTTCTCCATTATGAAGTTGGCCGCGTACAAAATGACTTTGAGGTTGGAGAGTGCCATTCGTACGTATGCGAGGGTTAGAAGAATTGTGACAGAAAGGCTGACAAGGGTGACGCTGTTCAATCAATCGAAGTCTTTGCGAGGAGCAATATTCCCGTAGATTAGGACACACAACGTAGATGCTAATCCGTACAGAAGTACCCCAAATAACCATAGTAAATAGGGTATCCATCTGTAGAACGGGGTCAGCATTTCCACTTTCCTGAAGTCCGCAGTCCATTGCCATGGAGTGGGGTACATGTAGCCGAATATCCAGTTGTGGAGTTTCAAGGAGGCAACATGGGCTTCGGTTAGCATTGTGTCTAAAAATGCGAGATTCAGCTGAAGTTTTTGTAAGGAGGAGATACAAAGCTTTACTGAAAATTATTTGAATAAATTTTTTGGCAGAATATTTTAGTCATTCTTCAAACACGAACCAGAGTCGAGACAAACTTATGTGAGTTTTATGTAAGAATTTAACATTTTCTACACGTATTTTGTGGAGCCTTATGGAGCGTTATGGAAACCTCAAACCCTATTAATTAATCATATAAGGAGGAAAACTCGAAAAAAATCGGGTTGAACATGCTTTTAGATTAATCCTTCTTCAGAATTTTTGTAGCATAATTTTTAGTAAAAAACATTCTTGGTAAAGATTCGTTTTTCAGGTAGATTGGGCATTCTACAACTCGTTTCCGAGGTAAAAACATGGAACAGGCGGTTAGCGACTATACACATAGGCTTTGACGAAGTTTTGCCTTTGATTTTTAGCTTGAGTCACATTAATATTCAAATGACAATGCCACGTATAAATGGGAATTGACAAGTAGCCATGTTGTCTAGTGGATTGTATTGTTTTCTGCAAATCGTCAGCGAATAAACAGATTTTCATCGCTGCATTTTTGAATAATATGGAATAGCATAACAACTTTTAATCCTATATTTTGTTGGAGGCACCTTGATAAATTTAACGTTTTACAATCTTATCACGTTGGGGAATATTCTGAGTTTGAAAATAATCACAATGATGGATGTTACTGTATCTATAGATTTTCTGCAAATTGTTTTTCAAAATTTGTTCCATCAATTTTGGAACTTTTGGACAAAATCACAAAATGAACTCACGAAGTAGTAGAAGCAGAACATGAACATTAGATTTTGTATTGCATGCAAGTTATGACAACTGTATTGTTGATACTAATTGAACGAATTTGACATTGGAAATTATTTTAAGATGAAATCTAGCATACTTTGAACATTCTGTATTAATTAAAATGTAATCAAATGTCCCATCGTTGTCATCATGTAATACAACCACAAATATGGTCCAACCTTTTTGATGTCCTGCGAAAAATTAAAAACTCGTTCTATGCAAGAAACCTTCAAACACGGCAAAGTCTCTTGCCATTGAATACACAGCGTGCTTAAACAACATAGCTTAGCCTCGTTCTACTAATTTTTGCGATGATTCCTAACTCAACCTTCGCCTTGATCCAGTTTCAGCTGAAGGTCACTGAGGCATTGGGCCTATGCCCCATTGTTTTCAACATCTCAACTAGATTCTCCACAATTAAATCCAAAAAGCATTCATTTATGAACCCAATCTGGAGAGTTTTAAGTTTGTTGCCGATTTTCTTCTCGTTGTTCCAAATCCTACAAATTATTCTTGAAGGGGAGACGACCAAATTACCTTCATTGATTCTCTCGCACGGAATTCTCCTTTTCGGATTCTGCATCAATTTCTTCCTACTCACAATTCTCCAGCTGAAGAGCGATGAGTTATGCGGCTGTCTCAACTTCCATCTAACTCCGGACACGAGAATAAAATCAGGTAATTTTTGTTTTTGAATTGATTTTTTAAAAAAATATTTAATGAATGCAAAAAATAACTGTTTAAAAGTAAACCAATTTCAGTTTCGATTCGAAAGAAGGACTTCTTCCTAACGGACGTATTCATGCGGCTTTTATTCTGTTCGTGCTGGGCTGGACTAGTTATTGTACCTCTGATGTCCTCATTTTACCCTTGTAATTATCGGCTACTTTCAATTCTCGTCGGCCAGTCATGTACATGTGCTTCCTTTCCGAAAGTGGTTTTTTTCGCGAATTTTATACCAGTTCTTCCGCACCCCTTTACCAGCTCCCTCGCAATTAACCTTGTCCTTGTTATTTTAAAATGTCTTGAAATTTCATTGATCAGAATGAAGTCACAGTTGACAGGAGGTCGCTATTTGTCTCCCTTTCAACGGTTTGGCTTCTGCATCATCTACCGCCAACTTCAGATATTTACAGTTTTGTGCAACCAGTGCTTTCAACACAGATTTTGGCCAACCCTGAATTTTGCAGGAGGCGCGGTAATGATTTTTACGCTGTACAATCTTATCGTTTTCGG
Organism: Heteromurus nitidus; assembly: GCA_034687055.1. Taxonomy (NCBI): domain Eukaryota; kingdom Metazoa; phylum Arthropoda; class Collembola; order Entomobryomorpha; family Entomobryidae; genus Heteromurus; species Heteromurus nitidus. The sequence continues at coordinate 13,340 of JAQFZW010002234.1, read as the reverse complement.
GAAAATGCTGGACTGGAAAATTATCATGTTGATGAGTGCTGCTGTATTGACTTTTGCTTGTGTGTGCCTAATGACCTTGGATTTTGGGAGGAGGCCGATGAAAATATCCAAAAATCTTAAAGTCAGATCTGAGAGGCTGACACTAGAGGTGCTCAAGACTGAAACTATTCTTTAGATCGTGTCAACCAATTGAATTAAGATTGGGTCATTTTCACAAGTTGGACGCGAGTAGAGGGCCAGCACTAATTAGATTTTGTCTGCAGCGTACATTCGCGTTGGTTGTTCATACGAAGAGCGTCTAGACCTAAAGGCAACATCGCCAAAATTTTATTGATTAATCCATTTACAACACTAAATGAATGTTGTGGAAAAAATTCAGGAAAGTAGATACTAAATATATCATGTAACTAGTGATTATAACGCTAAATTCATAATCCAATAATTATTTTGAAAACCAATGTAACTTCAAAAACCTAATGCCATAATGCATTAAATTCTAGATAAATCATAAACATTTTATGTCGTTTGCCATTGACGTCCGTTCATCGGATTAATCTACAAAGTCGACATTTTACAACCAAGCAAATGCCAAATAGCTAGAATTAAATATTTAGTGGTTTCTTAAACTATCCAATCATAAATGAAGGCGTGTCTCCCTTGAAACTCCTTTAATTAAAACCACCTTCTTCGTTGTGAATGTCATTTCGTGTTATTAATTGCAAGAATAAAAGGCCAACACGTTGTTAAAATGTTGGTCACATTGACCAATTATTGTGCTAGTTTTATTGTTCTCTGACGAAGATTAAGAGAATTGCCTGAAAACGAACATAATGCAATAGCACCATCAACACTTAGTGTGAAGGCACATAAAGTTGTTTACACACATTCACAAATTTATTATATTTTCTCAATACATGAAAACTTTCGAGGTAGAATCAGATATGAATCAGATCAGATAATCAAACAAACCCCCGAAAATTAAACGTTTTAGATTTGCCATTTGTAAGAAAAATGGATAAAAATGTTTCCAAGTTTTCCTACGAAAAGTTCCAGTGTGCAAATTATTTATTTCCCTCCGAACTTATTCTTCCCAAATCCATCTTGGCTCTGCTCCAAAATCAATTAAAACTGAATTTATTGGAATTTGTACAATCAATGTCTCCACTTCGGGGTCATTTACCACAATTAATTCATGGATTTTTATTATTTTAGAGTGCACAATAATCTTTCTAGACTTCTAATTATATATAATTTAATGCAAAAAATTTTGCCCCTAAAAGTTAATAGTTTATCCGTGAAGTTTTAACTACTTAACTACTTGTACAGTTTTCATTGAGGCAATGTATTTGTCCAAACATCGGAGAATTCCATGGTAGAATATAACTTTTGAAGTGATTTTATTATTGAGCAGATTTGTCGAGATGTAGAAAATTGACTATATTTTTTTACTTCTAGCTATTTCAAGCAATATTTGTTTTAACCCGTAACCTTTCATAAAAGTAAATAACTGATTCTAAACAATACTGGAAAAGGACTACTTGCTAACTTAAATCCGTATGAGATAACTCTATATCCCATATAATTTTCTAAATTTTCCCAAACACTAAAGCAATTGTCTAATACCATCAAATTAAAAAGCGACATACAAATTTTTTTAAACAATTTGAAAACAATTTTATTTAATTCAAACATAGTTTATGTATTTGTGGTATATGTGGAGGCTGTGAAATTTATAATTATAATTGATACAAACTGTAAAAATTTATTTTTACATAGAACTGGTTAGCAAATTTAAATATTTTTTACAAATTGTCGAGTTATAAATGTAACATTACAAACTAATTATGCTTTAAAACTGGATATTTTCTCAACGTCAACCACAAGAACCGCATCAAATACTCTGAGCAAAATCAACTGCCAGTATGTGACAACAAAAGCTTTATCAATTTCCATGAACATTCCGTATTTAACCTTCATTGGCAAAATGGCCTTCGCCTGTTTAAACTCCATATTGGCTCCCCTTGACTTTGTCGCAACAAAAATTCGCTCACATTTTCTTTCATGCTCTGTTATCATAAGTTTCAGAATATCTATGAGAAGACAATATTTGGGAAGTAGCCACACAACCCCGACAAGAAGACCCAGCAAAAATATTATCGCAAAGAAGTGAAAAGTTGTAGAAATGTAACCTTTCCCGCGGACGACTATCCATGAAAACACAACCAAGCCCCAGAAGCAGAATGTTAGTATTGTGTAACAAATCAAAAATATCTCTTGCTGTATTGTCTTATTCATTAAAAGAAGTAAAGTATACTCCTTTCTCCACTCGAACACATTACGTATCTTCAATCTTAATATTTTCATAATCACCTTAACACAGTCGCAAGCAATAATTATCAATATGAGTACGATGCTCGCTGATCGGGTAAACTCAATTGAAAAAACAAAGATTAGGCAACACCGAATGACAAAGAAAGTTACAATTGTACTATATTCCCTGTAATAAGGATCCGGGAGGATGTACGATTCAAGTAAGAAGTAAAGTGGTTACAAGTGTGCGTAGGCGATTGCGAATGTCGCAACCGGCGGGAGCAGAAAACAAGCGGGAAGAAGGATTAGAAGAATGAAGTATCCTGTCTGAATTGGTAACCAGTCAACAGATTCTTCATTTCGAATGTATTCTCCAAAGAGTCGTGTCACTTGGTTTAGTAAAGTATTCATCAGTACAACAAATTTTCGAACATTTGGTAGGAGCACATTAGCCAGAAATAGGAAGAGAAATAGAAGGAAAGCTAGCAGATAGAAGACTGCTAATTGCAATTTACCAAAGTCGGAACGAGGTATCTTGGCTACCCCAACAAGAAAAATCGCTAGTAACCATAAACAAAATGGGACCAGTTTGTACGAGGGCGTCGTAACCTTCAATTTAGTAAAGTCCGAATTCCATTGTATTGGAAATGGATACATGAAACAGTACAGTAATCTGTGCACTTTGAGTGCTTGAATATGTGTTTCCGTAATCATGCTGCTTTTGAAACAAAAAGGTTTCTGGGACTTATGTTTTGGAATTCCTTACTTAATATATTTTCTATTTAATTTTATTGAAATATTAGATTTACTTGCATAAATTTATTATTGGTTTATTGTTGGTCTGAACATTCACATTCACCAACTAGTTGTAATGCAATGTAAGGACTGAATAGAACAGAATGGCTACGGAGGCGAAATATTCTTGAATGTAAATGGAACGACGAAGCTGATGAGTGATGTTGTAGATATACGTTTTTCTTGAGCAAGCTTCAGAAAGTACTGCCATGCAAGCAGAATGGACCGTTTGCTCAACCAATCGCAATCCTCACATCGACATCACTAACATATGTACATAATTAATAAACTGCTGCAAACGCAACACCTGAAAGAAGTACCGCAGTATGCAAATTATGTCCGTTCCCGATGTACAGGAAGGTATGGCAGCTCGTGAGCCGTATTTTGCATAAATTCCAACCTCACCACAAACACACGAACGGTATGTACAACCAGTGTGCATTATCGCACTCATACGCATACAGCTTCGCTTTTCTGTAACAGGACGAAAGGAAGCGTTTTCACGTGTACATTCTTCGCATGCCTTCGTTTGGGAATCTTTTTGACGAGTACGTTCTCCCTATACCTTGCTTCGGGAAATCGCACAGGTACACACGATCGGCCGGACAGAGGGAGGGGCGGACTGTGAGTGCGTATTTAAGAAGTAGCCTTCGGGTCCTGCGGTACTTAATAACTCATGGTGAATGCTGAGTGCGTTAGAGCGAGTACACTAGGGCATAGATGAGTCAAATGCAAAGCTAACGTACATAAACCTAACAACTACAAAGTAAAAGTAATACCTCGTAATATAAGGAGTTGTTAAATTTCGGGTTGAATTTTTTTGATATTCTTTAACCTCGAATCATAACCTTGATTTACGTAACCAGTTTGAGGTACAGTTTAAGTTAATACCATTTAAGTAAATTTCACATTTTATACACGTCTTTTGTGGAACGAAGGAACTAACTAAGAACTTCCCTACTTGTATAGCATAAAATGTATATTTATTGTTAGGGCTTGATGTTATATTCACTAAACACAAAAATCGATAAAAAAGCATGAAAAATCGGACTCAAATCATGGAAATTATAAGAATAAATGAACACATAATGTATCCCGAATATAGGGTAGCGTAACAGCTGACCATTGCACCAAATAAATTCAAAACTGTGCAGCATTATATATATGCTATTCCCATCAAAAGTTTAATATATTCAAATTGAGCATTTTATGCATGTTTATTCGACTAATTATCGGACCGTGTATTTCGACATTTGCTCATGTTTGGATGCGAAGACTTTTAGAAAAAATATGCATTTGTATGAAACCTCAAACCCTATTAATTATAGATAAATATGGAGGAACTTGAAACAATTCGAATAAAGAGGAGGCATCAATAAAGTACATAACAAATTTCAAAATGAACCTTGTAAAGAGCCCTCTCCTTTCAGAATTTTTGATTCGCATAGTTTTTCATTTGAACAGGCATAGCACTGGGCTAAAATTGGCAGTAAAGTGTTTGGGGAAACCCCGGGTTTTCCCCATTATTCCCCAAAGTTTCAAAAGCGGGTTATAACCCGCAAAACGGGGAATATTAAAATTTACACATTCTGACGTAAACAATTGAGAAAACCAAACCGCGGCAAGTTCATCGTCAATTTAGCTTATAAAACAACAAGAAAGGAGTTTTATATGACATGACAAGTCGGATCAAATCTAGTTGATGAAATAGTTTAATATTGCTGGCACTGACAAATGTCATTGCACATCATGGAATTCAAGTTCAAGGATTACTCTACATTTCTTAATACCTGCACTTAAAAATGCAAACACTAATCGTAGTTTGTTGTGGAATCTTTTTACCAAAGTGTTAATGGGTATTGTGAAATCGATGATATACTGAGCGCTGTAAACAAGCGCGAATTGATTGTAAATTGTAACTAACGTGATTTCAATCTATTATCTGTCAACGGGCTATGTCGGGACGAGAGTCAGTGCTACGTTAGTGGAGCCTGGCAAATAATTGCACCACCGACATTCATAACGCAATTGAAGATTTGTATAACTTTATGAAGAAGATTGGGTTTGGGTGTCTATTTCCTATTTCGAGCTTGAACCGTTAACCAATATGGGACTTTTCGTATACAAGGAATATCTCGGGAAGTAGGTCCCTTTTAAGGGATTACAATGTAACAGGCAACAAGTATTACTGTACTCAATTGTCACTTCCGAGAAGAAATTTAATTGAGTATTAAAATATTACCCTGCATTGTTGTCGAATAACATGTACATAACCCATTGTTTACATTTTGTGTGGTTTAATTCTGCTTCCACACTGTGAGCAAACTCTGGACTCGTGACTCAGAACATGTATGTACTTAACCGTACCTGTGGAATATTCCCCGTTAATCCCCAGAAAACCCTTAATTGTCAGTTATAATCCGGAAAACCCGTTAATCCCACTACCCGCGGGTTATATGTCTAATCCCACGGGTTTTTGCCATCCGTGCATTTGAATTGTTGCCTACTAATGCCTACAAGAATCCCAGTTTTTACAGCACTATGTTCAGCTTATCCTCTGGCAAATTTACACTGCTGTAATATTTATTTCTTAAGTCTTTGCTCGCCACAATAAAGCGAGATTTTGCAATTAATTTTTAAAAGCCGGAAAGAATTACGATTTATTATTTATATAATTCGCGGTAGGCGAAGTAATGCTTCTTTACATTTTTTATTCTTTCAGAATGTTAATGTTGTCCGAAAGTTTCTAGGTTAAATAGATTAATGTGGTGTGACTGGTGACAAATTTGATACCACTTTTACAGACCCCTAGTTTGTGGTTGCAGCGCTGCAGAATTAATTAAAAAATGAGAATACGAATGTGGTTTTATTTATTGACCACATAAAATACAAGTTGCTTATATTAAGTATCTGTAAGATTCATAATTTGGGAAAGAGCGTCCCGTGGTGGTCCCGGTTTTGGTTGCTCATTCAAGCGTCTAAACTTGAAGGCTAGCTCCTATTAAATGTATATGCTATTAAATATACAACGTAATTAGTGATTAACATGCCAAGTTCTTGATCTAGTAACAATTATTTTGAAAACCAATGTAACTTCCAAAAACTAATCTCGTAGTTCATCAAAATTTAGATGAATTATAAACTTTTCATGTCGTTTGCAATTGACCTCAGTTTAACGGAAAAATCTACAAGTCCACATTTTACTCAACCAAGCAAATAGCTATAATTATATATTTAGCAAATATTCGATTCTTAAACTATCCAATCAAAATTGAAGGCTTGTCTCATTTAAAACTCCTTTCATCACAACGACCTTCTTTTTGTATTACCTGAAACGAGCAAATAAAATTGTACCATAAACGCTTCTTCCAATTGCAAACCTAAAACCTCTAATTTTCATGGGCTTGTCCGATTTGTCAGATCTGAACATATCTGATTCTACCTCGGAAGCATTCATCTATTGAGAAAATATAAGAATTTTGTGAATGTGTGTAAACAAATTTGTGTCCTACGCAAAGTTACATTGCGAAATTTATTTAATGCTCAGACCTTTTGTTCGTAATGACTCGTAAATGCATCTTGGCTCTGCTCCAAAATCAATTAAAAAGTTGCTGAATTTATTGGAATTTGTGCAATCAACATCCCCACTTCGGGGTCATTTACCACAATTAAATCATGGCGTCCCAGAGTTGCAAAATTTGCAGGTATGACCGATAAAAAGCACATTTTATCGATTTACATACCTTAAGTTTGAACTAAAAACAACAAAAATTAAATTTCCAGGTCACATTTCAAAACGGGAAATTCTACCGATTGATATTATCGCGAAAGTTCCATGAACATTCCGTATTTAATCTTCATGGGCAACAGTGCCTTTGCATGTTTAAACTCGACATTGGCTCTCTTTAACTTTGTCGCAACAAAAACTCGCTCACATTTCTTTTCATGTTCTCTTATCATAAGTTTCGGAATGTCTACAAGAAGACAATATTTGGGGAGTAGCCAAACAACCCCGACAAGAAGACCCATCAAGAATACTATTGCAAAGAAGTGAAAAGTTGTAGAAATATACCCTTTCCCGCGGACGACTATCCACGAAAACACAACCAAGCCCCAGAAGCACAATGTTAGTAGTGTGTAACAAATCAAAAATATCTCTTGCTGTATTGTCTTATTCATTAAAAGAAGTAAAGTATACTCCTTTCTCCACACGAACACATTACGTATCTTAAATCTTAATAATTTCATAATCACCTTAACACAGTCACATCCTATAATTAAAAATATGAGACATGCGCTCGCAGATCGGACAAACTCCAAAGCAAAAACAAATATTAGGCAACATCGAACAATGAAGATAAGCACAATTGATAAGTTCCCTGTAATAGGGATCAGGAAGAACGTATGACTCAAGTAGGAAGTAACTTTGCTCCAAGTGTGCCAAGCCAACCACAAATGTGGCAACTGGAGGGATCAAGAAGGAGGCTGGAAGAAGAATTAGAAGAATGAAATATCCTGTCTGGATCGGTAACCAATCTGCTTGTTTTTCAATACGAATATATTCACTAAAAAGTCGTGTCACTTGATCTAGTATTGTATTCATCAGTATAGCAATTTTTCGGATATTTGGTAGGATCACATTAGCCAGAAATAGGAAGAAAGCTAGCATATAGAAGACTGCCAATTGCAATCTACCAAAGTCGGAACGAGGTGCAATTGTACCGAACATTACGATACAGAAAATCTTAGCTACGCCAATGACAAAAATCGCTAATAACCAAATGCAAAATGGGATCAGTTTGTACGAGGGCGTCGTAACTTTCAATTTAGTAAAGTCGGAATTCCAGTGTATTGGAAATGGATACATGAAACAGTACAATAATTTGTGCACTTTGCGTGCTTCAATGTGTATTTCCGTAATCATGCTGCTTTTGAAGTTGAAAAAAGTTTCTGGGAATTATGGCTTTATATATGCGGTGCTTAATATATTTCCAAATTTTCATGCAACGTTGGAATTATTTGAACAAATTAATAGTTGGTTTAAACAAGTCAAGAATTAAACGGACATTGATTTTAAAATGGAAGGATACTGCAAATAAATTATAAATAAGACGGCGGTTATTCAATATAGTCAGTAGTAATGGCAATTTGGTGAATTTTGATTACTCTGACATGTTTCGAATAATAGTGTGGCCATGAGAATGCTCTTTCGTAAACGGTATAGATTGTATGTTATGTCGTACATTTCAACCGAATTTTAATTTCTCCGAGACTAACTTCTCTAACACACGGGAAATTGAAAAATACGTGCCTCCATTTTGCGAAATTAATCATTCTACACGTAAATGTCAAATAAGCTTTATATTCTTATATGCAAATATTACATAGGGTTAATCCAAATTGTTAATTTCTAATTAATGCAATCGAAATTTTCCAAGCATTACAAATCGAGTATTTATTACTTCTGGAAGATTGTCTACCCGGTTTGCAAAATTTTTAGTCATAAAAGATATTGGATTCTTTGAAAGAATTGGTCTTTCATCAAAATTCTATTGTTAAATCTTAACATTTTGTTCGCAAAAGGAAAATACATCAAGAAACCAAACTAGCTTTTGAGTCGGCTCCATTACATCAAGATTAGATATTGTATGTACACAGTTTTGAATGATTTCGAAATTTATTTGAGTACGTCACCGCAGTTGTGATATTTCCTTGAAATATGAATCATTTACCAGTTGCAATCTTGTAGTCAAGTTAACCGAAACACATATTGCTAAATATCTATCTTATACATTATCTTATGGCCGATAGTATACACAATGGCCCAAAATTCACAATTCGGGATTTGTGCTCCATTTAATTCACATGGTATCCATGATCCCGAATTAGGTATTTTGAGCATAATGCATACTGCCATTACAGTTTTCAATACACCGAAACACATATGAAAAACATGGATACAAATTCACATTTCAGAAGCGACCAATGAAAATAGCTGCCTTATAATATTGTGAATATATATTAAATTATATATATATTTATTACAAAACTGTTGCCTAACCACAAATTTGGAAACCATTTTTATCTTATTTTGTCATACTGCGATCAAGTTGGGTTTAGTTTATTGAAGTGCAGGAACATTTTTCATTTTATTCCAACCTAATAACCTAACATATGTTAAAATTAAATTGTGCTATAACAATAGGCTCATTAGTGTTGATAAATGATGGGAATATTCTCAAAATTAACCAAAAGAACTGAATCAAACACTCGGAACAAAATTAATTCCCAATATTTTACAACAAAAGCTTTATCAATATCCATGAACATTCCGTATTTGACTTTCATTGAGATAACTGCTTTCGCCCGCTTGAACTCCACCTTTGAGCTTTTCAATTTTGTGGCGAAAAATATTCGCTCACATTTCCTTTCATGTTCCCTGATCATATCTTTTTGTATGTCCGTATAAACACAATATTTCGGGACAACCAGCACAACTCCAACAAGAATAAGCAAAACCATTATAAGGGCAAAATAATGAAAAGCCGTAGGGATATGCCCGTTCCCCTGGACGGCCAACCAAGAGAAGAAAACCAAGCCCCAGAAGCACATTGTCAATCCCACGTAATAAAATAAGAATATCTCTTGCTGAATTGCCTTATTCATTAAAAGAAGCAAATTATATTCCTTCCTCCACTGAGCCACGGAACGTATCTTCAGTTTTAACACTTTCTAGGTCAACTTTGCACTGTCACCTGTGATAATACCCACCATAGCCAATGTGATCCCTGATCGAACACACTCTACAGCCCCAACAAGGATAAAACAACATCGAAAAATAAAGACAAATATAATTGTATCAATTTCCCTGTAACACGGATCCGGCAGTAGGTACGATTCGAGTAGAAAATATAGTGGCTCCAGATGTCCAAAAACCATCAAAATTGTTGCCATTGGTGGTAACCAAAAGGAAGCAGGCACAAGAATCAAAAGAAGGAAATATCCGGTCTGGAATGGTAACCAGTTAACTTGTTCCTCAATTGGAATGTACTCGTTGAAAAGGCGTGTTTCCTGCTCTAGCAAACTGTTGACTACGTTTACGATTTTCCGAACATTTGGAAGGGCCAATCTTGCAAGAATAAGTGCGAGAAATACGGCGACAGCTTGAGAAATTAACGATACGGATTTTATTCTATCAAAATCTGAACGTGGAGTAATCGTACCAAACATAACAACGCAGAAAGCGCTAGCTACCCCAAAAATAAAAATCCCTAATAGGCTAAAATAGAATGGAATCAGTTTATATGAGGGTTCTGTCACCTCCAGGCGTGAAAAATCCGAATTCCAATGTAATGGGAATGGATGCATGAGTTTCTGCATATGTGAGTGTAACGTTAACGCTTTTATATGTATTTCTGTAATCATTTTTCCGCTCTTACGTCCAACGATTTTTTGAAAGTTCTCAATTGGGCTGTTGCCTAGTATGGTTCTTAATGCGAAATGATTGTATGGATATATCGTGTTTGTCGGCGCAAATTTGTCATAAATTCGATAACAAAAGCTATCAAATATTATCTGAAACCAATCAAAACTTGAAATTCAATTACGGTGAACATGAAATAAGTCAAATTGGCTTACGAGGGAATCGAGGAGGATGTCTGGCTTGGATTTCCTTCATACTTACACAAATCATGGCTCTCAAGTAAACTTAGGCATTTGCAAATATACTTTTTACAATGGGAAATGGTTCTAGAGAAATCTAGGTTACGCCTCCGATTTTGTTTGGATAGTTTTTACATTTTTCTTTCGTATTACTTCGGTCCAATTAACTTTCTCTGTCGGTGCATGAGTGAGAGTTTTATCCTGACTCATTTGCATACCGTCACCTTCTCCAACAATGAGAATAGTTCATGTATAAAGAATTTTGAAACTGAAAAAGAAGTGAGTGATGCGTGTTACCTTTCATTTTCACATGCTATCGCCCATAAACAAAATCTGAGGTTGAACTTGGATATCCAGTTTTTCAAGGATTTCTCCAGAACTGTTTCCCATTGCAAAGAGTGTATTTGTACGTACCTAAGGTTAAATTGAGAGGCTAAAATTGTGAAGGTATGTAGGAAATCCAAGCTAGACATGCTCCACCATTCCCTCGTCAGTGACTATTGGCTTAACGGACAATTGATTTTTGCAAGAGTGTCCGGTGGTTCCATTACTCCTCCAAAACAAAATTCTCCAAACCGAAATAATCAAGTAAGTGGAATTCAAACCTTATATCAACTTAATCGGATTGTCATTTTAGCAAGAATATAAATTGCAGAATCGCAAAACTGGATACTAGGTAAACTTGATTGCTGGTGGAAACTCATGACCAGTGTTGCACGTTCTGTTCTGTTCTGCTCTGTTCCAAATACTTGGGAAATTTTTAAAGTTGCTTGTTTTGGTCTGTTCCAAGAACAAAACTGATATTGTTCCAAATTGTTCCGAGCACAAGTCATACAAACAATTGGAACAATTGAACAACAAATTGTTCCGAATATTTCTAATTTGTTCGATTTATAATTATTTTTGGTATTAATTGTAATATGTAGGCATATAACTAAGCATTGCACCATTAATTACTGCAGGATTTTATATTTTTTTGGCATTTTCCTGCCGACTGTACGAAAATTACCGACTTTACGGTTGGAATTTAAAAATATCGATGATGTTCTAATGGAAATACAGGAATACATTTCCTAAAAATAGACTCATATTGCATACGTTTTTGTTAATATGATGAACGTATCCCTTAAAATGTACTTCATATATTTTCTCCAGTTAAAACCTAATTAGGTTAAATCCAGTTAAAACCCAAATCTAACTCTGACTCAAAGATGAATATATTTCAGTTGAATTTGAGCGAGCAGTTGTATATTATTGTACTAAATTGGAACAAAATGGAACAATATTGTTCCCGAAAAATATATTGTTTGTTATTGTTTTGTTCCACTGGAACAAAACAAGAAAGGATAATGGAATGGATAATGGAAAGGATCTGGAATAATTAAACAAAACAAGAAAGAACTTAGTTAACAAATTGTTCCGGAACAAATCGTGCAATACTGCTCGTGAGAATTGGACTCGTTCAGCATTTAGACGCAATACCTTATCATTGTCCAATTGACCCATGAAAATTTCCACTAATCATCAAAACAAGTGCAGCCTTTGAATATATGTCTATCGTTTAAACTGTTGTTAGATAGTATTGTCCCATTGAATTTTGTTTTGGTCAATTCAACGCGAATTAATCTAGAGGACCTGACTTACATTTGGTTTATATTTGATGATTACATTTTGATTGCAGCATATATTTGCCCTTGCTATTCATTCGAGAAATGATTACCGTTGTTTAAAGTTTTGATAGCAATAAGAGTGTTGACGTAGCTCCACTAGGATAAACCTATAGCCAAATACCATGAAATTCACGAAATAAACAAATGAAAGATAATTTCACAAGCTGATTGCAAACTTAAATTGAAACCAGTACAAATTAATATTAGACTTTTATTAGAAATTAGTCAACTAATTTAGCAATAATTTGGAGTATTAATTTAAAAAATTGTACTTGAGGACTTCACAGAGATCACTGGCCAAAAGTACTTAAGTACTTTGGTAGATACTTACGCAAATTCTTGTACTTAGGACTCAGTACTTGTACTTTGGAAACATGAGTACCTGCCCAAGCTTGATGTTATATCCTCCCAATCTTACATAAATTGAAATCATCGTTCCTGGGGGGCTACAAAATTTCCGCCGAGAATTCGAACATGTTGTTGGTTAATTCTCTGCGTTTTTCAAGTGCACGTGTGGGCGTACTGCGTGGGCGTTTTTTGTGAAGTTGTAGATAATCTACCTTGTCCACAAATCGATACCCCTATCAGTACATTGGTATCCGAAACTGATATTGCTAAATGAGTTTTTGCTACGTAAGTTTTCAATGAAATATATTAATAATATAAATGCACTTTTAAATGAAAAATTTATTTTAAAATTATTTATAATAAAAACGCGGCTGATTTTAAAAAAAACTCAAGCCGAACAAGTTCGAAACTAATGGTTAGTGGTTATATGTAATGAGTTTATAGCACACTGACAAGTTACAAATAAATAAATTTATCGCCCCGTCGTGCATATAGTTTGAGTAAATTTTAGCCTGCAAAGTATCAATTGACACATCCGCACAAGTTTTTGCGCAA
>JAQFZW010002233.1:0-18855 GCA_034687055.1 Heteromurus nitidus | reverse complement strand
GAGCTGGATTGGATGCAGGGTATAAATTTTGATGAGAATTTTGACATTGACTACTTGCTGTAAATAAGTGAGCTATATAATTTTTATATGCTTGTTGAATTTTGTAGTATAATGCGAAAAAAGTAATTTATTTATCCTTTGTATTTTCATGATTAAATTAAGTCAAAAATACTTCAATGAAATATATAGTACAATAATATGATGATGAAATAGTGCACACGAGGGCTTTCAAAAGAAACTCAAAAATCAGTTTAATTCCTTTTTTGTGTGATGATACCACAAACATGAAAAGATATTTTACTGGTTAAAATGTATACATAACAGTTGTATTTAAAACAGTATTTTTATAGCATTTATAAACATGAATGTAGTTAAAATGATCATGTCATGTATTTTCTTTGGCAATTTGTTTATGCTAACATACTTAAGTAATTATGTTTTATCTCATGCAATAACAATATCATATTTAAAGCTATATTAAAAGGCTTAGTTAAATTCAATTATAAAATAGTTTTTGGTGTTCCAGTAACAACTGCCTGTAACAGACTCAAGATTGTTAATACAAATGGGAATATACCGTTAGAGTAAAGTGGAATACAATGTTTAGTCTTTCACCCTCCATATTTAAAACTTTGTGTGACTTGAAATACTGTATGCATACACATTACATAATATTAAAGCATTAATTGTAGTCAACAAGAAACATGTTTTTGGAATAAAGTACTTTTCTCATAAGATAAAAGGGCATTTTACTTTTTCAATAAATCCTTTATTGGAATTTCAAGGGCAAGTGTGTGAAGTGCGGAAAAGTCAGTCATGGATTTGTTATGATGCGAATGCCGATTGTAATCTGGAGTATTGGGAATATCGGCAAAGTCGTTTTTGGAGTGGTCCGTTCTCGACAGAATGGACACAAACTGCAAATCATTGTCAGACTTTGGGCGAGTGTGCCACACACTTGAGAAGAATGGCTTTGATCTCATTTGTAAACTAATCTTGTCCAACAATGCTTTGAATTGCGAGTCTTTCTCTCGTGAGAAAAGAGTTTCTTTGGGGGTAACAAATACATTGTTAGTTCCCTCGATCCCTTTGAACACAACAACAGTTGGCTTTTTCTTGGAGATTGTTTTAATAGCTGCTCGGTAATATGTTTTAAATAACTCTACTGCGAGCATTGCATTAAGCAAATGAAAGATATCAGGTTTGTCAGGTAACTTGAATACCTCGGACCATTTAATCGAGTAGAAATACACTGTTCCGCTTTGCGGAATACGCATCATACCTGCGGCTATCTTGGATGTCGCTTCCAAAGCTATCACGATTGAGTTAGGATCTTCAGGATTTTTCGTAGCTGTTATTTCCTTTGGTATGGGAGGACTTGGAGTTGGACTGGAACGTGGAGGACTGGAAATAGTAGGAGTCGGTCCGGAAGGCTGAGCCGAAGGAGACTTCTCCCGTGCTGGAGAGCTTGACTTGGGCTTGGGCTGAGCGTTACCGTTACCATTCTGTTGTTTAGATGCTGGAGCACTCACTTTCAAATTTGCCATTGAGTTTGTCAAAGGGTTACTCGTAGATGCTGGATGAGTCATAAAATATGCATACATAAAGTTATTTTCTCTTAAATTGTTCAAGGTTCAATGTCCAGAATGGTATTGTTATTGACAAATGTCTTACCAATTCCTGTTCCATTTTTTCCAAGGAAATGCCGAGGCAATGTCAGGGTGCGAACGAAATTTTCGGGATTGTCTTTGGAACTATTGGAAATTCTGTAGTCTCCATATGCCCCGTCCGGAAGCTCCCTTTCGGATGAAAAATCATGCTTTGATAACTTGCCTGCAAGTTTAGTGTCATCGTCGATCACTTCTTTCCATTCCCCTTTCAAAGGTTCAGCTTTCAACTCATCGGTTATTCGCAAATACCATTCCTTGTACTCGGTGTTCCCTTCCCCGGCATATGTTTTAGGGCTACCGGAAAGTATGGAGTGACTCCCTTTGCACTCGAGTTTAACATTGGGGCACTTGTACTTCTTGCGATACTTCTCAATGATATCCTTGAATAATTTAAATGCGATTAGAGCACTGACCAGGTACCACTTATCAGGGTTGTCCGGTAAGGTCAAGAATTTCGACCAGTCAATTGAGTAGAAATGTATTTCTTTGGATTCGGGCAATCGAACGAAGCCACTGCCTCTATTCTTCTTCGCATCAACCGTGATGACGATATCATTCACATCCGACGAAGATGGGGCTACGGAAGAACTCTTGCTGGAGGTGGCTTTGGGGACAGGTAGGCTTTGAGTTTTCTGAACCGGAGGAGGTCGAGGTGCAGGAACGGAGTTGGATTTCGCTACCGCTTTCTTGGTGACATTTTGGATTGGAAGAGACGACCCAGCCGCCTTCTTCGAGGGACCACCAGATTGGGATTGTCCCATGCTTTGCGAGCTGCTGCTGCTGTTAGGTGCAAAGTGGTCTAAAGCTGCACGAATTGCAGCTTCGGTTGCGGCTTTGACGACTTTCTCCAAGATATCTTTAACAAAGAAATGCTACATTTCACTAACTTCGAGCATCTTTTATTGTGCGTGTATAAATTATAAATCTAACAAAAAATTTTTGCATAAAATAAAATAGCACAGACCTTGTTTTTGTGGCTGATCCTTGCTTGGCATTTTGACGTCTGGGTGGTTTGATGAGCCCCAGCCAAATGTACTTTGATACAAGTAACACTGTAACCAGCTAAACTGTATCAAACTCCGGCAAATAATTCTACCTGTATGCTAGAGTAGCGTTTTCTTCCATACCACCGTGTTGCTGGAAGTGAATGAAATCTCATGAATGTTCATCATTTTATGCCACAAAAAGTTCCATTCGCAAACACCAACTCTATTATACACGTATATCAACTTCTACGCTACTTGTATCACTTCACATTCACATGCTGACTGCTGACATGCTATGTGCCCAACAAAAGACTTCGTCAATCGCTCAATCGTCATTGAACATTGTTGATGTTCGCGTGGATTTGTCTGCATGTCTGTATAGCGGTGATTGTGAGTATTATGTTTGGAAGAAAGGGTTCGAAGGACTAAAAATCAAAATCAAACACCCAATCGACTGCACATTTTACAAATGTCGTAGTCTCCGCTCAAATGTGAATTTTTGGATGATTTTTGCAATAGTGTTTTTATAGTTTTTGCCAATATGTGGCAGCATTTATTTCCTTGAGTTTGGATGGGTTGTGTTTCTTCCAAAAAACAAGTCGGGTCGAATGTTATTTCGCTGGCATGAGTACATACGTATCGGTTGAAATGGTTTAATTAAGATGTATATGCAACTCTATATATAATCCATAGTGTAAAACACAAAAGTATGTTTTAGAAAGAGTTACAGACTACCACAGACCACAATGCAGTGCATATTCGGTTTACATAATATCAAAGCTGCAGTCTGGGTGTACGTGCAAAGATTTTGCATTCGCTCCTGTTGAAATCTTATCATTTGCAGAGTTCCCTTGAATTGCACTGCACAAGACACCGCATGTACATATATACTATTCCCCCGTATATTACCAGAATAAGTTGTGCTCTGCTCATGGACGAGATCTCACTAAACGTGATGATAATGTAATGAAATCATACATAATCATATCACAAGGAGTTAGTCACATGCTATGTGCATATCATTCACAGCTCTGATTTGTGCAATAATAACTGTATCTTGACGCTTACCTTGCAGATCATCAGTTTAGTTAAACTAATTGGGAGATTGTGACATTGTGGGTTCCGCATCCATATCCATATAGCGATGAGCATCGTTGATATGAGTGGTCAGAGTATACTTTAAAATCTCTATTATCTTCATAACTTTTCGGAGCCAAGCATGATATCTTGACATGCATTTTCCTTTGTTCTTGTCTCACTATCGCCTGTGAATTTCACAAAAACACGTCATCCTCAACCTCAACTCAACATTTGATCATGTTAAGCTCTCACGGACACTGTCAGTTTTATAAAAAACAAAACGATCGCAGATTGTGAGAAACGTTTTGTTTTTACCAACCTAATTTAATTATGCCAGGTTGCTTTGCTTATGCCACATTTTTAAAATTTGAGTGGCTGTTCATTGTAGTGATAAGGACAAATAGGGTTATGCGCATTCTTATGCGTCATAGTTCATCTCATGTTCATGTCTACATCCTCCGTTTATTTGCGACACGATGATGTGATTTGAGGTGGTAAGAACGCAATGTCGAACAATGCAGATAATGTATGATAAAGCTCATGTATTTCCTGACTGCCTGTTATTTTAGGATTTCGCCGAATATTAGTCACCGAAATAATGTATCATGCAAATATTGGGCATGTGAGACTCTTAATAGTTTATGAGCTTAATTGTGTTTCTTTTATGTACTTTTTAAGTGCTGGATCACGATAAATTAACCAAAAGCCAGGATGAGAAAAGTTCATTGGCACCCTTTTAAACTTATAAAGTACTCAATGCAGCAATTAATTTCATATTCACTTGAGGATGATAAGGTGCTGCTGTTTCGCTGTGCAAGTAATAAAGAAAGATTTTACTTTTTTGGTACGTTTTGTATACAATATTTTATAGCTTTATTCCCAATTCTTAAATTATGTCATATTTACATCTTGAATCATGATATCATGTTCATCATCGTAATACATATTCTATTCCCATTCAAACGATCAACACAAATGCGTATTGACCATGAAAAGCGATTAATTGTATGCTGTTCACATGTAAAGTTTTTATAGAAATTTTTAACAATCCCACGAGTACTTTAGTTCGCTAGGGACTGCGTCCTTGACATCATGTATCGCTTGAGCTGTTAAAGCCGGCATCGATAAATTGTACCAAGTCCAATCATCGTAGTAATAAGAAACAGGTGGAATTTTCGGCAACTCTCGATTATTAGTTCCCCTCTCCCTGGAAAGTTTATCAGCCATCCTGATGTCGTCGTCCTGTTGCTTCTGGGAATGCTGGGAACGCCCATAAAATGGTTTCGACTGCAATTTGTTCTCAATTTGCTCATAGAACCTTTTAAACGTGGCATTACCTGCTTTCTTGTAAGGGACCTGATCTCCCCACACAACACTATCATTTTTGCAAACCAACATGTCAAGGACCACAGAATGATACTTTGCACTTGCAGTTTCCTTGTTGCGGTAGTTTGAGACGTACTCCTCAAAAATGTGCAATGCAAGAAAGATGTTTGTCATTTCGAATTTGTCTGGCCCATTTGAAAAATTAAAATGGTCGGACCAATCGATGGAATAGAAGTATCCCTTCTCGTCCTTCGGAAATCGTAAGATCCCACCAGCCCTTTGTTTCGTTGCATCGACAGCGATTACAATCTCATTTCCTCCTGCGCACAGTGGCGAAGTACTATGTCTAGACCATTCGCCTGATGATGACTCATAACTATTTCGGCCACCATATTCTAGGGAAGGTCGTGGTGTGAATGATTGACTTGAGTTTGGTTTGGGTTCAGTTGCACTCTCAGACTTGTTGGAAAACAGGTAGTATGCAGCCCCTGCAACTGCTAACCCTATCCCTGCTCCTGCAACTGCTCCAAGGGCCACTTCTGTTTTTAAAAAATACACAATTCTATTCAACGTGTTGAAATTCGTGTAATTAAATGCCCTAATTCATCGTCCTAATTTAGCTTGCAAATTCTTATGAAACATATATTTAACAGGAAACCTGCATTCCGATTAGAAGAACGGTTAGTTGGCTCAGTTGGCTGCTGTTGGCTGCGCATGTCTTCTGAGGATTCCGATCCCCGGAAAAGTCCCACAATGCCTTGGAAAATCTCTGACAGGGCTTCCACGCCTTCTTCAACTTCTCTAGAACTGTCATTTCTAGGAAAGGGTCCTGGAAAAGAATTAATTAATACGATACGCATGATTTTATATGGCTTTCTTCCTCGTGTTTAAGCTTTCGCCTCCCCAAACCACAACAGCGACTAGTTATAACTATGGTCCTATATTACAATATAGAATGCAATATGCTTTGTAGAGAACTGTTAGCCTTAGTAGATTTGTTCTTACTTATTCTGCGGTCGGACATCGTTATTTTTTCAGCCTTCAGTAAGGTATTTTCTGAATGTTTCGGATTTTTTATTTGCCACTTGAAGTTGCGATATAATTTGTAAGCTATTGCAAGTTCCAACGGGTTGATTCTATATCTTTGTGACAAATGACGAGACTCTTCATAAGATCAAGTCTACATGTATAGCTGATCAAAGCTCTGATTTGGATCCTCTATGCTGTGTATGATGTGCACTGATTGATAAGGTGAAGGTGATAGCAGAAGCAGCAACAGCATTTTTAAGCATTTTCGTGTAGTGCATGCCTTTGTCTGCCGTGAATTTCCACTCAATCTTTTAAACATAAATAGTTGCCGTCATTATCACATCACAATTCGTTTTTGTTTTCAAAATAACGTTTAAATATTTATTCGCGAGGGACGGGACAAAAGTATCCAACAGCATCAGTATGAAAACAATTTCGAGGCTGTGAAAATAATAAAAAAGTATGAAGAGATACGCAGTCATTAACATTCTCTTGGCTGTACAAAACGCTGCTTTTATTCCATTTTCCAGTCAAAAAAATACGCGATCTACATTACGAGAATATTGGCAAACAAACAATACTTGAATATAACTTCTCTCTGGAGTCTTTCAACATTATGGACTACGAATCATAATGTCAGACCAGAAAAGCATCATTTTTAACGTACAATTACATAACATCAATCTCCATAAATGCTCATGATTTCCCATCAAACTACATATGAAAACATCTCTTATAACAAATCAGCACGATGAAACAATTATTTTTTTACAACTCTCCAAAAATTCCAGTTTAACAAAGCGCTTAAATTAGGTGTTACTACCTTATTACATTTTTTTTGCAACATTGGCAAAATTTGCATTGAAAAGACGAAAGTGAGAACAGTCATCAGAACAGTGAAGTTTCAAGACTATATAAATTCGAACAATTATATATTGCTCCACACAATCTCCATCCACAAGCATAAACTAAACGTGAAAAAACAGTACAGCTTTGTAGATATTTTTTAGGAGACAACATTTTTTTCTCCAGTTTTGTATTAGATAGAATTATTTTATTCAGGTTAACAGATTTTATTGTGTTCCAGCTTGAATTGAGTTAATTTTTTTCGTATGTGTACTTTTTACCATTGCATTGCAGACTGCGCACAGAGCAAACCATTTGTGTTGGTTTTTGCATTAAACGTGCCACACACACTTTGCGTTTTAAACATTATATTATTTATAGATTTTTTGTTGACTAATTTATTTCTCTTTTTTGTGGCATTCTAGAACAACATTTTGCCTTTCACAGAAAAATATAGACTCACAGCTATTGTCCGAAGATTTTCGTTTTTTCAGACACAATAATTGTTCTGAAGAGATTTTTTTGGATTGAACATAACTTTTTCGCCAGACTCCTCCAAAATTATGTGTATATCCGTTTTACATGTTTGTTTTTTGTTTCTACTTTAAACGTTTTTTTAGGTAAGTACTTTTCCAAAGAAAAATCTCCGTATACGAGACCCACCCTAAATATATTCCGCAAATCTCTCATTCTTTTTTTAAAGTCTTCTTTTTTCAGAGGAAAAAAAATTAGATACGCTGAGAAGAGACGAACAAAATCATCACAATCACAATTTGTGTCACAAATCATACAAGTATTACTAAACTTTTAGTATACCAAGGATTAATCAAGTCTTTGAAAAATGGGAAATAAGTTTTGAAAAAACATAAGTTCGCAAATGCCTATATTAAAGTATATAATCCTTAATAATATATATACCATATGGATAAAAACAACAATTTTTTTTCAAGTTTCCATTAATATAATACTAGAGTTTCATCATTCTACAGAACAAAAAACTTAAAAATTCAACAAATACAAATGCTTCAGCTCTTTTCACTTTGAATAACTCTTTCCATATAATATTCCAGTTTTACTGTTTTTTATACTTTCTCGTAAAATTATTTTTTTATATGCATTTTTTAGCTACATACTTAATATGGCTAGAAGAATCATAAATGTGCTAAAATCTGCACTTCTCCTTGGTCCCCTCCGCTTGACGAACGTTCCGACATAATAACATTATTATTATTACTATTGCTACTTCCGTTTAGATTAGTGTTCGAGGTGCCACTACTTGCAGTCACCGCCTGCATTGCATAACTTCCCGTATGCGAGTTCAGGTGATGATGATGATAGTCCCACAAACTGGTGTTCGAACCTCCTCCCGACACCGTCACAATGACAGAGTCGCGCCCAATCACTTGGCTCGAGTCTGTCGTCTGCACAATTCGCACAAGATTCCCGTCCTTATTGTCCTTTTCTGGATCGTAGCCTTTGTCATCCTCGAGGGAGGGGAGTCCCTTCCCATCCTCGTCGTAGGGGAGTGTGGAGCCGAGTCCGATGTCCATTCCGACGCTGACAGCTTGTACTACTGTGACTACTGTGGCAGTAGTTGTGGCAGGATTTCCGGCAGACTGAAGATTGGCGACGTGTCCTGAGACGACGGACATATTGTCAACTGACTGCTGTGACAGGTAACTAAGCAAGGAGGGGTCGCGACTGTGCATTGGAGATTCTATGATGTGATGATGATGATGACTATGATGATTGTGGCCGACGCTCGGATCGAGGGAAGGCCGACTTCCAGGTGAGCCATCGTAGTCCCCATTGTTGTTCCCTGATGACCTACTTCTGTAGCTTGGAGGCCGGCTGTACTCATCTACTCGGGCGTGTGGGAGCATTCTGCAATAAAAAAAGGAACAGAACGGTTATATATATTTAGTGTTTACGCCTGAAGTTGAATGACTTTTTTGTGGAGATTTTTTAGTGCCAACTTGTAGTACCTCATATTAGCGCTGTAAGGGCGGTACGGAGGAGGTGGCACCATCGTCACTGGCGCATGTCCAATCGCTGAGCCCAACGCTGCAATCGTTGGATTGGAACGTTCTAAAAGTAACAGTCTTAGACGATACTCTTGCATTGACGCTTGGTACGATGGCGGTGGTGGCCGATATTGGAATTCTGGGTACATCATAGCTGTTTTAAAAAAATAAATGTACCAAAAAAATTAGTGAAACTCATGATTTTTCATGACCACAGAAAGATGACAAGCAGAATTATACACGTGATTAGAATGACTAATGAAGAAAAGTTTGCGGTTATTTTCTTGCTAAAAAAATAAACCGTAATTCTAAACGCGTACCAGCATACGGATGATGAGGTCTTCCGTAAGTAGGAGGTAATCTAGGCACAAATCTCCTGTTCGGCTCAGCTCCACCGTCACCTCGTGAACTACCTGTGCGAGCAAATCCTAACATGGCACGACATGAAGTTCCACTTTCATTCGCTGTCAGTCTCCAAGCTACTGCGGACACTGTGAGAAGGAGGACTCCGACACCTGAGAATTCATAAAAAACATGTATGTACCCTTTATCACTTTTTGGTCTAGTCTAGACATAAAATCTTTCATAACATTTTTTTCCGTTTTTCTTGACAAGTTTTACGATATCAAAAAAATTATGTTTACCAATCATTAGCAACGACAAGGTCAAATGCTCCTTCCCCGCTGAGCGCGCTGCACCCAACGCCGTCCCAGCCAGAGTACAACAGATTCCTATCACGGCGATCACAATGATGAACCAACGAATGGATACTGCTTGCGAAGCGGACATTCCACAACAGGTCTTCGGCTCCTCTTCGGAGGCATATGGAACACCGCGGTGAGCTCGCATCGACCTACGCACAAAAGAAGAAAACAAAAACCACTTTTTAAAACAATTTGTTTTTAAAAAATCAGCAAAATCGTGACCACGATTTTGTAAAAAGTGGATTCTTCGTCGAAAGCAAATTTTTTTTGACAGATATATTTTTCAGTAAATTTGCAATTGCAATAAGCATAGACAATAAAGTTTTTATCAAAAGTACATGAATCAAGCATAAAAATCATATCAAGCACACAATATTTCAGAAGCATTTTTTACTTATCCGACCTATTTGACCTTAATGCTAACATTACTTTGATGAGCCAGTATTACACCGGCATTATTCCGCAAAATAAAACACATTTTTTGTGAGGTTTTACTTAAATCGTCGTTGCAAATAACTGTTAAAGTTCGAGATGAACAACATGGCTGTAGTTAAACAGGAGGAGTATATAGTCAGGAGTGGTTCGATTCCATGCCCTGTTGACTATGAAATGAAGGGTAAAAACGTGGAAGGAGAATTATTTTAGAATTTATTGAAGCATAGCACACCAGTACCAGCACGACACTTCAGCATGACTTTTTCCTGTTGCCAATTTTAGTAAAATCAAACCAAACAATCTCTTTATTTTGCTTCACTCCATTTCCTAATTTTTTTTCAAGTTGAAGTTCGATTTATTGGATGGATTGAAAGAAAGGTGCATTTTTGCTCAATCAATGTCAGTCGTAATCAATTTTTTCGTGCTCATTCCTTCACGATGAAATTACTCCACACTGGGCTACCGCTACCTTACTTTGTGTTGTGAACCGTGGCCAGAGCTAAATAAAAGAAATGCATGTTTGAGACTTTTGGGAATGACAAAAATAAATATTGACAAGTTAACTATGTATGCGATTTAAACGTAACGAATAAGGGTTGGTTGAGGTAATATGCTTCTTATTTTTTTGGTACAACAAAGTGGTGCCTTCAACCCTTGCAATAAGCGTAGTTATAACTTTATAACATATCTATTCTCATAAACATATCATGTCATTTACTTTGGATTATTCGTCATATTTACTCAAGGATGAAAAAATTGTTTGAAGAATTTTTCTTATTAGACCACGTTTTGTTTATCTTTTTTTGCTATTTTTTCATGTGAATTGTTGAACCAATCCATAAATTGTTGTGCCATCACGAACACCCTTGCCTTTCCAACAATAATTCATACTACAAAAAACTTCATTCAAGCCAAATCACAAATAAAATACAAAAGTGTGTGTAGGAAATTCCTTATTTCTCATTTTTTGGCAAGACGCCTTCACCTATCTCTACCTAGACCTACCCGTTGACTATGTTATCACAAAAGTATATCTCACGTCAGCTCTCCAACATCAACATCAACCTTTCAGGAATATCGTCGAATAAATCAGAAATCAGAAACTCAAGCGTTTACATGTAGCATATTATGCCAATATATGCATTAATGCATGCAACCCAACTTGCTATGATCTTAATCTTTCAGACTGCATTGCTGAATATCGATTCAGCAATTTGCAAAAATACTACAACAAGTCTGGCATTTAAAACATGGGAAAAAATTTGCAATCTTAAATACTTAAAGTGTTATGGGCTGACTTGAAAAATTATAAAAGCAAACACCCACCGCATATATGTACATGGGAAAACTCTTCAATAATTTTGTATAAAATTCCCGATTTTACACAAGTTGCATAATACAGTTTCAAAACAATCTTCACTAATTCAATAGAAACTGTGCCAAAAAGGCAAGAAAAAGCTTCTGAACGATTTCCACAAAAAAATAACCGTCAAAAGTAGAGAAAAAATGGTTTTGAATCTCAATAATTTTCTGTAATGGTTAATTTGATAGAATACACGATGTAATGATCATATTTATAAAGCCTTCATCATCATACGATTCACGTACGAGCACACCACATGTAATTATCACAGTTACAATGTTACAACACCATGTCGAGTTGCATCGCTGCACAAAACTCTATTGATTCATTCATAATTCTGAGTTCTTAGAAGGAGGTATATAGCTGTAGATGCTGTATACTTCAGCAAAACTTGAGGTAGTTTTTAGTAAAGGTAAATTATAGGTAAAAATCCTACCACCACACATATGAGCAAAGTGAGAGGAAACCACAGGTTAGAAAAATCCTGAGGAAACCGGGTAGAAGAGTTTTGTTCATGTTCATGTAAAAACATTGTTTTCTTTGATGTAGGTAACTCGGTAAGTTGTCGCAACTTGCTTTTTGGCTTGCAGCTTGAGGTGAGCCGTGGAATTTAATAGGATAACTTTTCTTTCATAAAAAACTATAATAATGCAGAAGCAATTGCACAAGTTCGTACCGCACTGGCACAAGTTGCAGTTTTTTCCTTCTTTTATTTGTTTGTGTTTGCTCTAGAGACGCTAAACGTAAGAACCGTAAGAACCTTACCGTTCATCAACGAGAGAAAAAAAATGTAGGTAAAGCAGGTATTATTTTCGCTTCGTCACTTCATTTTTGTTATGAAAAAAAATCGTAGGAGAAAGAATGAGAGACGTACACGTAAGCATGTACAATGAAGTCTAAATATTAAAGTAGCGTTTACCTCTCAAAAACGCAGACAACATTTTCTATGCAGATGGATAGAGTTTTTTAAGGAAGTTTTTCAAGTGTGTAATCGGTATTCTATATATTTTTCATTATTTTAACAGGCTCATATACTTCACTCCACAGCTTTATGCCATTTCAGAAAAAAACTCAATATTTGTATGCATCATACTTTCGCAGTGTTTAAGGACAGCCAATTTAAAGTTTGGCTCATGCCACGCTCCTTTACTTTTTACTCCTTTCTGAATTTTTAACGTAATTCTGTCTGACTGAAGCTGAACTAAACATGCTCATGGTGTCTGGCGATATTATTATATATTCTTTTCTTTCGAGAGTCCCTCATGAAAATAAGAAAAGTTTTATGTCAAACCAATAAGCGTTAAATGAGAGAATGGAGTTGCGTGTGTATATGTCAACACCTCAACTCAACACACAATAATCGTGCAGGTATATAAAAAGTAATAACACCACAACAATAGTCGGTATCGCGAAGCTAAAGCTATAGACGGTATATTTTTTTCGCGAAAATCCCTCATAATGTACGGTTATACAAAAGAAAAATGTAACTGTAGTCTTGTACTTCTGGTAAAAAGGTTTGTTTTTGGATATATATTGAGTGTGGACATTGTGGAGGTATGGTATGATTGTTCTCTCATTAGGAAAAGGATATATAAACACGATTTCATCAAGTTTTTAGGATGTGGGTTTCGCGGAAATCCTGAAGGTGTTGCCGTAATACTCCACTAATGAGAGTTGGATACATTTTTCAGGAAAAATACAGATAGATCTCTGGACTGCAAGTAGTTAAAAATGTTAGCATAAACTAAATACAAGCCTTGGAGTTGGATTAGCGCTCGAATACTTTTCGCAAAACAATTCATTGTCAATAATATTACGCGACCAATTGAAGATGCAGATTACCTACTGCGCAGATAGAATAGACTCATTACAAATATTTCTTATCAATGACGTGGAGCGTGGTCAGGTGTAATTCGGGTGGCAGTTATAATAAGTTACCAGTTAATGTCAAAGGTTAGATTATCCCAGGTTATCCCTATTATTCTTCCAACTATTAGAGCCAGTTTAAAGAATACACAATATTGCTCCAATCCGTTATGTCTCTGCACACAACTATATTTGTCGCTGGTGCTTGGCCTTCCATCTTCTAATTATTCCTCTCATACATTATCCAACTTTGACACTTGAAACCAGCCTTGTCTAATCACACAAGTCAAGCTCGAGTCTTTACTTTTGGTTTTTAGTCTTAGTCCAGCCTTGAAATTTTAGTAGGTTTTCTATCTACATGCTTTTATTCTGCGCACCGTCATACGATTTTCAGATTATACTTTCTAGCTAACCTTTGTTTATCATAATGCAAAAATGCTATTTGCAACGCAAGCATAAACATTTTACTCAGAGCACATAGCGGCAGGGACAAGTGTCGTGTGAATGACATTGACTTTGACAAAAATGAGCAAAAAAAAGTCCCAACTTGGGTGCAATGTATATAGTAGACTTGATAAACATATTGATAAAGTGTACACTGCAAAAGAAACACAAAAGCATCAAGCTTAATAGCTCCTGGCAAGGGTGGCCCTGCCATTTCCCATTTTCTATCACAAGCATACATCTTCAATCAAAAAGCCATTATCAACGATCGACATATCCGTCTCTTTTCTCTACAACTCTGCTGGTATTCCATTCATTCACTCAAAATTTTCCTTTTCCATCACCCAAAAAATCTGAGTATCTCCATCTTTTGTTCTTTATTCCCTAAAGCATAAAATAGTCTTGGGGGTATGCTGATTTACAAATGGGAGTTGAGTTTGACAAGAAGCTGAAGATTTATCCCCAACGCACACACATGCATAAATAATTCATCATCATAATTTATTAAGAGAGTGACACTTCAAGTTGAATGTGTTCGTGACAGATGAAAATTGGAAACAATTAAATAATTTGATTGCAAAGACGCACGCATACTAATTCTACACACAAAAAGCAGAGATATATATCTACATTTAGACACATGTTTTTATAGGTGCATATATCACGGTTCAAGTTAAAACACATATACACACGCACTCAACTCAAATACGCGTACAAAATAATGGCGAGAGAGGGGAACTTCAATCACTATCATCAGTGACAAGCGTTATTATGTCATTGTCATTGAGGAAAAAGGAGGAGATAGGATTGGAGGAAAGGAAACAACACTCAGAAGTAAGTGGATGAAAAATGTATTATGGTGTCAGCATTGTTGTGTCCTAAGACAAGGGTATTCACACTCTCAAACACAGGGACTTTTTCAAAAAAAAAAAATATGTCATTCATTTCATATCGCTTCTCACTCACGACGTACATAAATGCTTTGCCATAATGTATTTTTTTAGAAAAATCATAATGGTCATTCCTTCTGCAGCCAACACATATTCTCAAAACAAAAAAGAAGAGAGAATTCTTCATCGATCGTATCGCAGCTATAGCCTTTTTGGTATTCCATTAGAATCGTATAAAAGTGTGCTTGGTTCGTCCTTTACCCGTCACCCGTGCGTCATCATTAATTTTCAATTTCAATTGTACATTCGCAGCAGGTAGCGTAGTAGCACCAAACCAACAAGTGCAACTTCTCATCTCTAAAACACTTGTGTAGGCAGTTTTGTAGTAAGAAAATGCTATTTTATTTTTGATCAAGTCAAAATATGTGCCTATATATTCCACCTAGACTATGTATGCATATGCCCAGTAGTTGTAGAACGGCAACCTAGAAAAATCAATTCATTCCGTCTTGCCAATTTCTCCATTTTGACTCTCGCAACCAACTCAGTTTTATTCGCTCACTTGTGCAGAATGAGATATCCATTTTTACTCTCTCAGCTCCTCGACACGGAGAATTGTATTGTTGATTTACCTTCATTTCTCACATATTATTGCAAAGTCCTACCAAATGTTTCAATTTTTACGCCAGCTTTGTTATGGTTCCTTCAGCACAAGATCAGCAGAGTCACAATAGGTGCTTTGTGTGCTCAGTCTCGGTGGAGAGAATTCTCAATTTGATTTAGCGTGGTGGATGTAATCAGAAGACCTTATTTTATTTTATCCTGAAATCCTGTTAAAAATTCTCAGAGAGAGAGAGAGATAGAAAACGGAACGGATTTGGATGAGCCTTCAAGTGTACCGAAATGGGAGAAAAAAATCGTATGAAAAAAATATATGCGAATTCGTATTCCCATCTTGATTACATAGAATGTCGCAAAATTCATCAGAGCAAAGAAACTGAACTGATTTTTTTTCATTCGAAATAAGAAGTTCAGTCAATCATTAGTCAAGTAAGGTAACAAGTGTAACAACAATCCATTTGAAATACGTACAAAACACCTTTACGATTTTCTGCATGTTCATCATCCTCAACTCAAACTATCACGTCTTCTCGTGTCATGAACAACATGAACAACCAGCTAACAATCTTATACACATATATCGTGTTACATTGATGCTCCTCTACGATTCGCAAAAAAATTGTGATTTACATTCATCACGAAAGAAAATCAAATCATCCACGGATCTATTGATTTGATCAGTGATCCACTCGAAATCTATCTCTGATTCCCAATATCCAAAGCATAAAATACAATATATCTCGTTCCACATGCATACCTTCTCACCTGTCATTCATTTCAATCAAGTGTATCTAGTTACACATTTTATTTTACAATGCATTATTTTCCAACTTGTGCAAGACATGTAAAGTTCCACATCTTCGAGCAAAATTTAAAAAAAACAATTCTCGTCGTGTCTGCAACTTGATTCGAACTTTTTTTTCGCCTGCTTTAAAAATAAGATTAATGAGACTTTTGTGGTAGTGGGCCTTTTTTGGAGGGATGATGATACAGCAGCAGAATATATTCGTCTCGTCTTCTATCGATTGCGATTGATGAAATGAGAACATATATTGTGTTTGTGAAGTGATTAAATTGAATACATTTTTTTGTTGCTTGCTGTGCTAACCAATGTTATATGCTTAATGATGATCTGATTTTCACCGCCGTCCTCACTTCTTATTCAATATTGCTGCGAATGAAGAATGAATATGCAATTACGAGACTTCCCACCTGCGTCTATTAGTGCGTGGAGAGGTAAGCTACAAATGAGATGCTGTGTGTTGGATTTGGATTTGAATGATTGACAAGCGGAAAAAGAAGCTCAAGTCATTTTTCTCAAGAATTTGTCAAGCATAAGTACGTAAATCTAAAAGCAAGTGGTGCTTACTAAAACCATTCTAACGACATTTTCCAAATCAAGTTTCAAAATTGTTTGCAAGAATGTTTAAGTAACAGTTACAGTCCAGAGAAATGTTACGTAACATCGTAATCAGTCACTGACTTTCCACATTAAACTATGTAACACGAAGATACATTCAATATTTTCCGGATATGAAATATGACCAGTTTCTACTTCATCATTTTTCATTTCATTTGGTCATTTTCCTATAAAAAAATTTCGTAGATATTGCATTTTATATGTAAATTATATTTTTTTTATCAACTGTCTCATTCATTCCATTTTTATGGCAAGTCCACTCAATCTGCCCACTGTGAACTAGTTTATCAGACAGAGATTCACTCATTTTACAAAAAACAAAAGCAAATAAACCCGTCAAGATAGGTCATCAGTTAACCTACACACAATTTTTTTATACTGCGTGGTCTGGTCTAGCAGTGGACAATGGACAATACACATTGCGAATTAAAAAAATAGTTCTTGGACATTATACAACTAGTTATTTTCCCTATAAATCATTATAAATTCATAATCACTTTCAATTGCATCCATCCAACCATTCCAACCCATCCGTCCTCCCATTGCCAAGAACATCTACATTTTACATGATGGAGGCAGGTACATACGAAGTTAAAAAAAAATTGTTCAGTATTCTCCTGATTTTCCTGACGGACAAGTTTGTTCATGGCAAATACCATTGCAGAGAAGAAGAGGGATGCAATTCATTCTCGCAAGCGTGTGTTTCTTCTTCAAGTTATGCCATGAAACTCATGTTCAGCTCAATTCTCAACCTGAAACTATATTTGCATACTGTATCCTTGTTTATATTTACCAAACACATCGACATCACCCTGACCGAGAAGATTGAAGACGGAGTGGAGTGGAGAGCTGGGAAGATTTCTCCTTGTCTTCGTTCCTAAACACTAACAATCACGACAAAAGCTGTAGAGAGAGAGAGAGAGAGAGAGAGAGAGAGAGAGCTTTTTGTTTCTAACAACGTTTATGAAACCAATTATCGAGAGAAATGAATATAAAAACACATTCAACCTTCCTTTGAAAACCAGCCTAAAACTACATGCATACCTACCTACCCATGCAGCTACAATTTTTATTTGCCTCTGAAATATGTAGCCGTGTGGATCAATTCAATTCATCCATATTCAAGTTTACCATCCATCTCGAACTGAGCCTTTATCCCAACGACCTTGAGTCATAAAACGCGCAAACTCGAGAAGCATTTTTTTGAAGTGAAGCAGAAGAAGAAGATAGCCCGAGAACAAAAAATATGTACTATATATATTTTTTTACAATAGTGATATACTATATACCTATAATTATGTGAATATCTGTATACCTACACAAAATTCGTGTTAAGTGTATTAGTACTTGCTTGTGTTCGGTACGCATCTTCTTCGCACTGGAAATATACTAATTTTAGCGAAGGTAGTCAAAGTCAAAAGATTCATCATCTTCTTCATCATGTCATAATGCTATTATGTTAGTGCAACTCTTGCAAGTTCTTCTTCGTCGAATATAACAATTAGCTTCGCAGGTGGAGGAAAGAATGGCAAAAATGTGTGGAGCTTCTTCATCTTCTCGGGCTTAATGACTTGAAGAGAGGTTCTTTTTTGCTGTGCCGAGTAGAACCAATTTTAAATTACAGGACTGAGAGCCTGTCTTCAAAAGAAAAGAATCTTGCTCTTGGAATTCTTGCTCCTGTACATACATACCTACTCCCCTCTGAAATCTAAACACAATCTTTATCTGAAATTTTGCAGGTGTTTAAATACAGAACTAAACATCTTCTCCGTAATAAGTAAAACCTTCCAAAAGAATATATGAATATGGATTCTAGTATATATAAGCTGCTAAAATTTCAAGTTCCCCGTTCGCATCTTCTCAATCACACACGCGAAGCACGTAATGATATTATTATTGCCAATCATTTGTCTAGTTATGGTAATTACGTGTGACTGCTGCTGATATAAGCATATACTTTGCAAATCTCGTCAGCGAAAAAGATTCCTTGTGCAATGCCCACATTAAACGCACATCTTTTCTCTCTCTCTCAAGGTTGTTGAGTCGTCTTCTTCGTCGCAATATTCCCAGCACTCACACAACTTTATACCTCTCTCATCAAAGGAAAAATTCCAAAAGCACACCTCAGCAAATAACATAAAAAACTATTTT
>JAQFZW010002232.1:0-18870 GCA_034687055.1 Heteromurus nitidus | reverse complement strand
AATCAGGGTAAAAAATTGACCCAGAAATTATATTTCGTAAGTGTTAGTGAATGGCCCCACTGAAAACCTTCCCTTGTAAGACATATGGATTGACATGTACTATTCCGGAATCCCAGACACTCGCCACGGTCACGTTTCTTTGACGTGATGAAATGAGTAATAGCCACCGCCTACACAAAATTTAAGTGCGCTTACAAATTTAATTAGTAAATCTCACTCTGATGATTTGGTTACTCAAGCAAATAAAATAAATATATGAACAATACAGGCATTGAATTGCAAAGTTTTGGTGTGGACGTGGACGTGCCAAAATAAATATTTGATATGCACATTTCAACTGTCTCTCTAGATTGCAGTTTCTGTTTAGACGAAAATTCGACGCAATTCGCAATAAAAAATGATGGAGGAGAAAAGCTCAGCACGTATCTTCAAGACGCAGAAATAATTTGTTTGACCTCATCCAGCAATCTGTTTCAATTTTCAGCTGTCAACTAATTCAACTACGTGCCACACAAAGAGTTTTCCCCTAATGAATTTCTGAATTTAGGCCAGAAAGAAAGAAAATTATTAAAGAAAGAAGTCAAAGTCCAAATACTCTTCTGTACTCGGCACATTCGAAGATTTAACCAGATACGGTATTTTTTTCTCATTGATTACTGATGATTTGATTACACATGCAAAACCATTTTTTTACTTCTCCTTGAATGGCAAGGATTTGTTTGTAATTATAACTGCGAACAAAGATGAAAATCTATTGTGAAGTATGAAGAGTGACAGGGCAGTGGACCATTATAGCTTCTTCATGAGCATCTATAAACCGAACGTGCTTCCCTGCACACATGTTTCCACGTGATGCCGACAGGATCTCTGAGTGACGATTGAGCAGAAAGCAATTAACGGCAATTATGGTGATTAATGAGCTGATGAATATTCACATTTACTGGCTTAAACCAGAGCTCTAAGCATACTCAACGAAAACGTTGAGCACGTAGCAGTTCGTACATGCTTGTGAGTGCGAACAGAAGGAAAACGGACCGGAACGGGATCTTTATGGATGAGCTATATGAGCTCATGAATGTGTCTCTCTTCTATTCGACTTGTGGCTCACGTTGACCTAAGAACGCTTGTTTAGTCAAGCGCATTACAATAAGATGAAGTCATAAATCATCACCTTGTCATATCTCGTCTCATTCCGGAAGAAACGGAGTATTCTTATGGTTGGCCAAAATAAGACTCGAAACTCGGTTAAGTTTGAATGCAAATAATGTACGCTTATAGCTTAATGGCATTTGAAGCACAAGCCCAAGCTTTAATAAAAAGGCTTTTGGCTTTTTAGCATTAGCGAATGACGGTAGACTTACCTCCGGCAACATTGGCAACATTTTTGGCACAAATGAACATGAGAACAATGTACGGAAGCGTTAATCTCATTGTCATCATTTTGGATGCTTCCAGTCTCTCTCCTTTTCCTTCACTTGGCATCTTCACACCACGAATGTTTCTTTGGCTTCTTCTGGTGCTTCCCTTTTATTGCAACGTCCTCCCAAGAAAATGAAGACTTGAGGTGTGGGGTAACAGTGGTAAGTGGGCAGGTGTGTGTGGAAATGGAAGGTCACGCTGAAGAATGAGGATATATTTTTTATGTTCGTAGAAAAAAAAGAAAGACCAGGTACGAGATCAGCAGGTACTTGGTTAAGTTTAATATCTGGAACGAGTTTACGATCCAGTCAAGTTTCCTTCAGTCGAAATAGGCCACTCGGAAATTTACATCTGTAAAATTAACACAAAATTAGATTTAGTCAGTTTTGTGGCAAGTTGTATGTAAGCATTCGCAAACTTAAGACGCAACATGCAATGAACATTGCAATGGAGAATATCATGAAATTTTTATGGTTGTGATTCCACATATATCTTTATTTCCCATCTTTTTACAACCTGTAATTCTCAATCAACTCAAGCTCAACAACTCATTACAATTGCGAGCACAATCCAGTTCAATCTAGATCTCTCTACATATTCCCATTAATTACAACATTCTATTACGAACACCGATGACGAAAATGCACATCCGTAATAAAGGAAAAAAGAGAATGAAATGGGTGGACTCATTAAAAATGCCTGAAATTCCACCCTAATCTCCATCTTCATCTCAAGACCTGACCACACCAGACCTTCTATAACCTCAATCTCCAGCGGCCCCGTGTGAAAAAAGTGAGCAAGCCAATGAAGCAATCTTTAGTTCGCATAAGAACAATTTATTATCTGTGGACTGGACATTTCCACTCATGAGTCGTGACTTGGCTGCTTGAAGGTGGCAACTTTTTTATTGTCCTGACGGAAAAAATATCACTCACTAAATTGATTGAAGATATTACGACAGCTCTCATCCACTCCACCGTAATCATACCTTTGTTGAGCATTCATTCATAGAGACGATGAAAATCAAACAAGGAGCGTCGCGATGATCGACAATCAGATGAGCAAACAACGGCAGAAGCACACAAAAAATTGCATGCAAAAATGAGTTGTGCCAAGAGAAGGAGCAAGATCAAGGGGAGGGATCTGAGTACATACTTTTCATGTTTTTATTACTGCGAACAAGGTGCAGTCGCTCTGACATCGCGTCATTAATCTATACAGCGGAGCCATGTGTCGCGAGGAATTCGCTGGACTTGCCTTTGACTTTTGCATTCGCATTTTTACTTACATTCACTCAAGTCAACTGCTGCTCTGACAGAGTGATTATCATTATGCACAATGGACATCGTTAAATTGTCAATCTACTTCGCTCGTGAAAAGGGCTTCTTTGTTACTCATGATTCTGGGTTGTGTGACGTGTGCGGCGGTTTTTGTGGTTTTTACGCATGCAATATGCAACTTGGTTCGGGAAAAAAATCAAGTTCATGATCCACTTTTAGCTCTCTCTCTCATTCTTGCGTTTGAAGAGATGTGCACGTGTCCAGACCAGAACAGCATGCAATTTTAGATCTGACGATGCTAGGGACAAGGAACAACATTCCTTTCATTCATTTCGTATATGTCGCCTTTTCCATTAACTTAATGAAGGCATTCTTGAAGGAGGAAATACGAGATGGTCCAAGTTATGAATATTATGAACTCAGCGTCATGCCAGTGGAGAGAATAAAGCGATCCTCGCACAAAGACGACTAAATTCGTAGGTTTTCTTGTGCTGCTGAGTGTTTTAGGCCAGGATCTTATATAATGATCTACATTTTTTTATGCAAATGCGACTCATTTTCCTCATTAATATGCGCATGATGTTTTCCCCTTTACGAGAAATCAACTGATTACTGAGCGCGTGTGTTCTTAGCGAAATGAGATTGATAAACACAGAGTGCATCAACAAAGTTCAAAACTAAAACCTTATCCGTAGTTTTCGATAGTTTCCTTCTTTGGTAAAACTCGAACCCGAGGAGAGCATCAAATCAGAACTAGGAACAACTTCTCCCAAAGAAACACGTGAAGAATGCAAGAGTCGCATGCCGAAACGGATGGAAGTGAGCAATAAAAGAAATTTGAGTAAAAAACTGAAACGGGGAAAGTGGCGGTTTTCCTTTTTGCATCTCTCCGATTATTTTATCACGTTTCGCTCGATATTTGTGGTTTGGAATGGAAATGCTCGGGAATACTTGATGGAATTTGTGGCAAAGTCCATTGAATCACAAAAGAGGAAAAAATATTTCTTTTCCCGAGCGAAAACTCTGAATTCCAAATCTCCAAAAATCACCATTTCAAATTAGAAAGCGGTCGTCTTATGGTCTCGGCGAGATACTGGATAAAGAAATGGGAGGAAAGTGTTTGGATTTGGGTTGTTGTATGCACATATGCGAGGTGGATGTGCCACCAGGCCACCACTGCTACCTCACTCCAATTCGTATAAAGCAGGATTAAGTGGGAGAATGGTGCGGATGAGCGTAAAAGAGATTCAAGAGGGTTCAAGAGAGATATGCGAGCGGATTTATGCTTTCCCATGAGCTGGATGAGAAAAGGGCATGTGAATTATGAACGTAATTTTAACTCAGTTGCACGAAAAGAAAACATCAGCAATTCCACTTGGGAAAACTACCACCGTCCCGTTTCTCCAAAAACTGGTTCTGGAAATGGACTGGAACAAGGATTCTTACAATGCCCCAGAGGGCAAGTTTACGGTCTAAAAGTTCTAGACTCTCCACAAATTTTAATGATTACGTACAAATGGTTCATTGTTACTAATTTTATTATTTTGGACCTACGAAGTGAATACAACTACACTTTTTTGCCGCTGTGAATTAGCAGAAAAAAGTCTAGAATTCGAGTCGAAACAAACACCCAAAATTCAAGCTCATGTATCAGTGTATCCCAAATGTACTTGACATGCATCGTCGCCTGCGCCTTGTAACAGACTTTTCTCTATCCAAAGGATAATAACTCCTTTAAATCAAGGTGGAACGCTTCTACTAATAACCCCATCATCGTTCGTAAAGTAAGGAGTAAATTATCTGATAACCACACATTTGAGATTTGAGATCCATGAGAAGTTGAAACACGGCCAAATTTCTTTACATTCCACCACTCCAACTTTTTTATGAGATAAAACTCCAGAGTAGAATGAAGTTATACATATGCTGCCTCGTTCCTGATAGTGCCAATGAAGATGCGGCTTATTTTATTACTGCACACGACGCTCTCAATCTGAATGCCATTTGTATGCCAGATATCTACCGCTCTATACCGCCAAAACCAGAGTAATCCACTTATACTTCTCCAGAATTCGCAGAGACATTCCGATCACGCACAATCCCAGGTGACTTCGGCAATACACAGCGTTCAAGTGCACTTATGGAAGTTCCAAGGGAAATTTCCCCTGTCCTGTGGTTTCGCTGACTCAGTTTAAAGCGATTTCAACCGGGTTTTACTGGATTCGTCTGAGACGACAATGTCGAAAAATGGCGTATTTGAATTTATAAATCATAATGGACCCTGTCACCTTATCTAAAATGAGGGACGAGTTGTTTGGTAAATATTCATTTGAGACATTGGAAATGACATTAAAAGATGTTGTCCATTGTGTTGTCAGTTGACAGTTGACGAAGGAACAAAGTACAAAACGCCTGAAGGCATAAACATTATGACGTTGGACGTATTAAGATATATAAATGGCGTCGGTATACACATCCACGCATTAAGCATAGGTGTGCTACTGTCTCAATGTGCACGCATCCAGATTTTATGTTGACATATTCTTACAACCTGATAACTTGTCAGTGTCACTTTGATTTCCTCTTTGCCTCCCCCTCTCACTCGCTGATGATAAAGTTGTTTGCTCGACAAGCTGAACTTGACAAGGTGTACACGACATGAATTACAAATTACATTTTGAATGGGGGAATTTTCCGGTATAGTTGCTCAATGCAGAGATATTATTATTTTAAAAAGATTGTAATTGAATATTTACTGCGTTTTCGAACAAATGAGACGACAGATTGTGGCGTCTATTTTCCTGTGCTCTGTTAATGGTTCAGAGAAAAAATATGAGAATTGCTATACGAAATGCATGGGATATATGAGACCCAATTGACGACAATTTCATATCATCAATTCTGCCTTGGAGTTCTTGGATTTGGATCGAATCAAAGGAGACGAAGAGAGAAATGTGACAACTTTATCAAGTCGTAAATGCTTATTTGACCTTAACACCCTTGAATCATGTCTATCAGCTCGAACGATTTAGCATGAAATGAAATCTATATCTTGGACTTGGGTTGGGAAACGTCATTAAGGTGATAAAGGAGAGGGAGAGACGTGAGAGGAAAAAGGATGCACACAGGATGTTAGGTTATGGCTTGATCTTGACACAAAATGCAGACTGCAAGTGAAGAATTGTGGCTTCCTCTTTTCTTAATCATTCTCTGGTTTTGGTGCCAATTTGGATGCCGGTTGAAGAGGAGCCAGAGAGGAGGAGTAACGTATATGAACAAAGCATCATGGCTTAAACTTTTGAGGATATTTTCAA
This sequence comes from Heteromurus nitidus, assembly GCA_034687055.1. NCBI lineage: Eukaryota > Metazoa > Arthropoda > Collembola > Entomobryomorpha > Entomobryidae > Heteromurus > Heteromurus nitidus. The sequence goes on along the minus strand of JAQFZW010002232.1, from coordinate 12,857 downwards.
CTCCATATTTAACTACGATATATTATTCTCTATGTTTACTTAAGGAAGTATACATTTTTTCTCGGCAAGGTGGCAATTTGCAGCTACCCTCAAAAGGAATCGGTAAAATATACACAAAACCCGATAGACTTCAAAACTCGAATTTAAAAATGAAAAACTCGTTTAAGCTTACCAAAACTCCAGGTTTTAGTGCAAGTCAACTGAACGGAATTCACGCCGCCTTCTCCTCAGGTACTTTTGTCAAGTGCTTTATAATAGTTCTTTTAGGTACTTAATTGTGGTTAGGAACTTAAACTCCCAACACCCCTTTTCAACTCTTACGAGAAGTTGGTAGAGGAAGAGCAGAGCAAGTCCAGGACTATCACTTCACTGTCTCCCATTCTCGGAGAGAGTAACGAGAAAATCATGGCACGACACAAGCTTTAACCCACCGCCAACCCAACGCCGATGAATGATCCGTGTGACTGTACAAAGGAGAGAATCTTCCGTCACGTCACGTAACGTAGAGGAGCGTAACTGCAAAAATAAAGCTCTTCCCAGATTTCGCTGGAATGGGATGCACTGCTGCTGCAATGGATGGAATGTCTATATGGGAATGGAAGTGTGGCTCGCCTTTTGCTCTCTCTCTCTCTTCTCTCTTCTCACAAGTCCACTTCTCCGGATCTTTCGCGAGAAAATGCTGTATCGTGACTACACTCTTTTGCTCTGCTCTGGTCTGAGAACTGATTGTGAGATTAGCCAAGTGTGGGGATCTGTGCAAGAGGGCCGAGACGGTGAAGCTTATTCACTTCTCTCTTTGGAGAACATGTGCACACATGCCACAATCACAACAACATTAAACCAACAACTTGGTTGTGGATGCAGAGAGATGATGATAATGCGCTTCCCTTGCTCTGCTTTTTTTGGCTTCTCCGCTTGACTCGAATGAGATGAGATAGTAAACCCGATAAATTACAATGTCAGTCCTATGCTAACGAGCGAACATATCACTTTTTTACCTTGTGAACACACAAACTGAGCAGGATTTACAGGGAAGATAGCTGTAATCAGTAAATAAATACAAGGAAAAGTGATGTTGCACAGATTTTGCAAATTTTTTTTCCAAAGAATTTTCTGGAGACGTTCCGTTTCAATCGTTTTCTGTTCCGATTTCTTATGACAGGACAGCGATAGCTTAATCATTATGGGTAAATAATGCCTCTTTCCGTTTCTGTCATTTATGTCAAGTTTGACAGCCGCCGAGGTACACAAAAGAATGAAGAATGGAAACAATGGCTTTGCCTTATAAACTCGTAATTGTAATTACGCACGCAGTCCTCAGTTGCATCACATTATTTGCGCTTACCTCATCAGTCCACAAAGAACGTGTTGTGTTCGGTTCCAGTGGAACTGGCTTGACTTGCGCGATTTTCTGAGTGCAAAATTTCAATAGCGATTGGGAACAGTTCTTCTTGTGTGGGTGGAATTTTCTTGTCATTCTCACACTTTATCTAAATCCACTTGAGAAAGAGAGGAGAAAGACGTAAGCAAATGCAAAGATGAGATGTGGTAGAGAGAGAGATGAACCTAATCGAATCCCTTGACTTTACCACATTTGATTTTGTGGCATTTTTGGGAAGGGAATGTTAGGGTTGATGGCAGTCATCAAATCAAATGTCTTTATGTGAGCGAACAAATGATTTTCATAAAAATACATTTTCCTTCTTAGATATGATCAAGCCTGTATGTAAGTTGCCTGCAGCTATGTATGAATCAAGCGTGTAGGACAAGGAATATTTTCCACCTTTTACTATATTCCTTCAAGACTAGAGAGTTGTGGGATTTTGGGATGCACGCTTCGCTGAGCTGGACTTGTTTCCTCGACACAAGCCACTCGACTCTCTATCCCAAAATCGCAGAGCTGAATTCCTTTTCGCTGTTACAAACGATTGGGATTTGGGATGTTACAAAGTTACTAGCATCCTTAGATGAGCATGAGAAATGAGTAGCTTAATTATGTAGAATGGAAGCATTCTCTAAGAAACCTTGCCAGAAGGAATAACAGTATACAAATATGCACACTACATCAAACACAAATGGTCCCCATCCGTATATGGTACAGTTATAGAGACCAAATACATATATATTTCTACATCTTCAATCCCATCGCAAATCAAGCTTATTGACATTCCATTCTGAACAGATTTTTTTTACTCAAAAATCATATCCGTCTAGCTACAGACTGAGGTGAATGAATTGAAATCCGGTTCCTTCAACAACAATGTCAACAATTACGTGGAGAAGAAGGACCTACGTAATTCGTAATTTGATATGGTCAAGCGAAGAGAAATAAAAAACAGGCATGATTCATCTTGTCCAAGCAAACATAACCTATATTGATAGACCAATGATAGACAATAATTCCATGCCGAAATAAATAGTTAGGTTGGGCAGCGCATGCGTATGAGTTTACGTCGAATTTTATGTGTCTACGCACATGAATGAACTCTGGTATTATTCCAAAGGGGAGAAGTATAAAGTCGTCGGCTGTTCACACCAGGAAAAATGCAATTGTCTTTTAGTCTTAGTCTTGAGTCTGGCCATGGCCTGGCGACGATCCATTTGCAACATTGCAAATTTAAGGTGTGCTAAAACACATGATATCTTGTCTTAAAGTATAAACAATAATGCATCATTGACGACAATTTTTTTTGAAATATGTTAAGGCCAAGGTTAGACTTGGAATTAATTTGGAAGATAGGTAGTCGCGGATGTATAGAGATAACCGACAACAGGAAACTCTTTAGGTTAGTCTCGTTATGCATTTCGTCCGGCCCACTTTTTTTGTAAACCTCATTTCATTTCAGAGTTTCGAGGAATGCGAAAGCGAGCCAAAAAAGGAAGCTTAAAGTGAGGAGAATACTATAATAAAAAGCGGGATGACGATAAGAGATGAGGAGACTAATGGCAAGTGGCACTGCAACAAATTACATGAAATATTCATCAAGGAGGAGAGAGGACGAGAGGCGGTGAGCGAAAAAATTCACTTCTCCAACTTCCATTTTTCATTATACGCGACGAAGGAAACGTGTGTTAAAATTAAACATGCTCTCCTTTCCTACTTTATTGTTCCGAGTTGTGTGGGGCCGGGGTCGGTGCACACAATCTCACTTTGTAATTTCTAATTATCAACATTCATCCAGCACATATAAACACATAAATATATGCCACCGTCACCTACACAAATACAAAGGAATCCTCTGTGATGATCTCTCTTGCTGACTCCGGTGATAATAAAAAAAAGCCATCAAGTATGGAATAGGAAGATGCGAGAATGAGGATGACCCGTAAAAATTCCAAAGCATAAATGGCATCAAGGACGACGACAAAAATATGCGTTTGTTTGGAATAATTCATGAAAAAGCAAGGGAAACAGAGAGGGAGAGAGGAAGATAGAGAAACGTACGTAGAATTAGGGGAAAATGTCTGAAGGTCGTAGCTTTAATATTGGCCAACGTGCCATGCTGATAACACCGATAAATTAACATCTACAAGTCGCATCTGCCCCATGGCCACATTCGCATTGCTTCCAAATCCAAGTGCAGCAGAAGTGTTAAAGGTGCAGAAGCTCGTGGTGCTCTGAACTGTGAAAAGTGCAATATTAACTTTGAGGAAAATCATATGCACATAACATGTTAAACACATTACAACCCACGCTGGACGGATGTAATTTTTCTTGTTCTCCGTTTCACAATATTTATTTCAGTGGCAAGAGAATGTCTTTTTTGACCTTTTTATACAAGCACGCTTACAAATTTTTGAAGTTGAATATATTTATTTTTGTTAAAGCAATGGGATTTTCGAGGAATTTTCCTTTTCGCATGAAAGCCTTTCTCTCCTAATTTATGGGAATATGGTTTTGGTTAAAAGAAAAGATAAACTAGATCCTTCATATCTCTCCTCTCCTCCGTCCATCTTGACTCTCAAGCATTATTAATGAGTGAGCACATGTTGCGTAGCCTTCATTTTCCGCTCTCATCGGAGACAGTGACAAGCCTTATTGCTTCAATTTTTCAACCTTTTAAAAACTTGAAGTAAGTCCCTGAAATTTCAGCCAACGAAACAAAACTTCTCAACATCTCCATTGTGCCTGGAGGAGGAGTTTAGCAATGGAGATGAAGACGAGAGACATTTTTGACAAAATAATATATCCTCGTATGCTTTTCACCATCTGGGTTATATGTAAATACGGGTTGTCCAAAGGATTTGACATATTGTGACAACACACTTAAAATGTTAATTGCCCAATGAAAAAAGCAATCCGGAGAGAAGTGGCTTTCCAAAAGCTTTGACAAAGTGTACAAGTATTATCCTCCAAACTCCAAACTCATCACGAGGATTATCTTCTTATTTTTTTGTGGCCACTGTTATTTACTTGGTTGATTAATGGAAATGAATGAAAAAAAACTTCATTGCTATTTTCACTCGTCACTGTTGCCACTTGCCACGCTGATCTCTGGTGTGTGTGTTATGTCAGCTCGGCTTATTTGCGATGTGATGAATTCATTATGTTGATGATGGAAGGTTACGTGATATATGATAAAATATATACCAGTTCATAGTTCATCAGGCAATAAAATGTTCCCATTCATGGAACAAATTTTTTATACATTTATGCAATATGTTTTGAAGGTATATATCTGCAAATAGTCGCTCATGAAAAATTAAATGAACCATAAAAATGACGCTCCAGTCTAAACTGTAAAGGGATATTCCAGAATCATAATTTTCTCTGTAAATAACGACTGGTGACGATGGGAGGTCAGCTGTATACTTTTCTCTTCTTCATTTTTAAGTTAAGAATGATTCAAAAAAGTGATTTCGTATTCATTTATGTCGATTCGATAGTCAAAATTGTATACAAGTCATGTGGCCATGCTCAATGTCAAAGTCAAATGAGTACACATTTCAAAGTTTAATGCAGATCATTAGTTTAGCACTTAAAAATCTGAAAGTCAAATAGTTTCTGGATAGAAATAGAATTATAATGTTCAAGGTTATTGGAAATCCCAAGCCAAGTGGGCAACAGTGAAGCATCGTCAAATATTATATGCAAATCCACTAAAGTTTGGTTTATGTCAAAAGGACGAGACGTTATCGGGCAGTGATACTAAATGCAGTAGCTGCGAAGTTCAGAACCAGAAGCTTTTTCAGCTTCAATTCAAGTAGACAAGCTATATAATTTGCGAATGATGTAACAACGTGCGTCAAAATCTCAAAATGCACAATGAACTTGGTTGAATTTATAAGCAAGAGGTTTTTTGCAGACTTCGACAAAAAAAATTGTTGGTGAGTTGCAGACATAAGCTTGACAGGGTTTTTAAACATTAGACATTGTACAGAGCTAAACAAGAAAAAATTTCATTCTGCAACATTTGCACATTCCAAAAAAATTAAACATGAAAATATAGCACGCACCAAAAGTAAAAACGTGGAGAGACATCACACCTAGCTTTAGAGATTGAATAGGAAAATAAATTGCTTTCAGCTGCTCTCCCATTTTCTTTCTCTCGCAATTGCAGTTTTGTCCTTGAAATTCCGTGGCGTAGGTGAAGGAGAGCACTTGAACACTTCCACAATCCCGAATTGCAAAAGGCCCTTCTCTCATCACGGAAATGGGAGGATATGAAAGGGAAATTTCTATATGTGACTCGCGTCGTACGAGTTTTTACGAGGTGCGATATGAATTCATGCCTCCTTTTGAATAAAATGTTATTAAACTGGAATCCATTAAATTCTTATAGGATTCTCCAGGAAGCATATATGTACAGAATCAAATATATAATTATGTAATATATGGAAAAAGTTTGGATACAGCGATGATGGTTATAGGTAGCAGATAGGAACAAGGGAATTCTTTTCCAAGTGAAAGTGAAATGAAGTATATCCTTGAACAGAAAACCACAATCCAAGTCACTTCTCTCTCTCCGTGGACCCTTCGGCCTGTGAGCATGCATGAAACGAGCGGAAATAAAATCCCACACTCCATATCTCCCAAATATAATATCCTTCCTTTTCAAGGTCTCTCTCTCACACTCCGATCCGGACTCAGAGGTCCATAGAGAAGGGCTTGTGGAAGTACTCTTGTGCAAAGCCTTTCCTTTCCCTCATCTCCATATCTTTCCCTTCCCTCAACAAACTTTTTGTGGAGAGAGACTCGAAAAAAAGGGAAGTGTCCTCGGCATTGGCAATCGCAATTCATTCACAGAGAGAATGCACGTTTTCACATGCCTTTTCATGAAGGTCTATATAGACCTCTCTTGTCTTTTTTTGCTAAAGACGCGCGGGAGAATGAAGGTGCAACATTATTTCGCACACATGCGAAATTCCTTTATCTAAAAAAGGATCGTTACTTTTATGGATGGAATGAAGAAGAAAGGAATTTGCGGAACCAGCAGAAACGTTGTCGGTCCCATTTTGCTTAAAAAGAGGACATGTTCTTTCGGCTTTTGTCTGACACTGACAATAAGTTTACACAAGAATTCCCTTCCAATTCCCATTCTCAAAAGGGTGACTTTTTTTTACTTCCGAATTCATTTGCAGAAGTGGAAAAGAGTGAGAGTGTTTGTGTGCGTAGTGTGTAGACACAACATGCCTTTTACAACATGACGATGACGAGTTAATTCTAGCGTATCGAAAATCGCATACGTGCACAATATGGCACATGATATGTGGGTTTATCGTGCAAGGAAGCAAGCTGAATATAGTCAAGTCAAGAGGATAAATGGAATGTATGATTTGTAGAGCTGAAATAACATCGCTGATCCTAAGCGGAACAAGCTTGTCGAGCGATTGTAATATCAATGTCAAAAACTCTTTGACAAGTTTGTCTCAACTTTTTTTTGTGAGCACAAGGGAACTGCTGTCGAAATCGAAAGTGTATTTACTCGAACAAAATCAAACAACTTTTATTTCTTTCTTTTTCCATTATTCCCATTTTTGTGGAGTTTTCTGCCGGCAAAAGTCTTGCGACTTGTGAGCTTTGTGTGACTCTGTCCCAAAGTAAAAAAAAGTTTATTGTTCTTCCACCAAACGCGGAAACTTTTTGTTTCGATGCGGGCGATGGAAGGGAATTTGCAGATGTTCGTATGACTTTTTAACCTTACTCCCTCATCAAATATTTTTTTAATCTTCTGCTGAATGTTCCCATTGTTGTGAGCAGATGCTCATGGAAAATTAGGAATACAAAAGTTGCCACTGACATTGGCAACTTTTAAAATGGATTACCCAGAATCTCTGGCCTAGCATACAAAAAAATACAAGCGAATCTCCATAAAAAAGTCAAAGCCACCCACCACACCAATCAGCAAATATAGATTAGAACAGATAAATGTATTATCCTTTTTTATTCATAAACAAATCGTATTTATTTATTAAACCATAAAAATATTCCTTTCTCCATTCCCTTCATTCGAACTATTTTTCCCTGAAAGGATACACCAGACACGAATGTAATGAATTTGCACGTATTCCCATCAAGATCAAGTCTAATCTCCTTTGCTTCGCAAATCTCAAGGTCAACCCATCAATGGCTCATAACTTGACTACAATAAAAATGTAGCTTTTTCATCCAGCGAAAATATCTTTGACGTTTTATACATGTCTGCTTTATTGTATTAAATTTTGTCAACAAAAAATTCGCATTTCGTCAGTTTCAAATCATTTCATCACTCTCCTTTTTAAATGCTTCTTATATATTTGATTTTGCTTTCATGGACAAAAATAGGTACTTATTGTCACTTTTTCTAATTGTCATTCCAAAGTCTGAAATCAAGCACAAACGACAAAGTCACAGATGAAACCACAAACTCGAAAAATCATATATTTATTAACCACACGTCGCACTCTGACTCATTTAAGCATAAATGTTTTGACTTGCTTCGCAGTAAAACTGTGCGGCTTAAACACGAAGTGTTTTGGCTAGAAAGTACTTTTATGGATTGTTTTGGCCTGGATACAAAAAGATATAGGTACTTTGGATTGAATGGTTTGACTTGTATTTCTGCTGAGGACGATCACGATCATAAAACCAAAACGAAGCCATTAATCAGTCAATATTACAAAAACAATTGACTATGAAGATTGCAAGTCTGCATTTGCAAAGGGAACTTAAACTAAATTAAGTAAATTGTAAATTAGCTGATTTTTAGACGAGTAATAGAACGGTATTGGACACATATAACACACAAGACATGACACATGTTTTAGGTTATCATCAAATCAAGCAGGAATAATATATGAACTAGAATTAGATGAGGCTACAAAGTGACCGTGAGATACCATCAGGATCCCAACCTCGTCGTCTCTGTCCACTCAAGCCATAACATGAGCAAGGCACATTTTCTAGCAGCGTTTCTTTTAACTGCAACAGAGTGACTCAGAATCCTCAATTATTTCAGAATATACAGTTATCCTTTAGGGAATATCTTTGACTCATATACGCGCGTGCTCATTCGGGAAACCATAAGTCCCTGAAGGATTATTCGTACGAAAATGTTCCCAAAATGGGGGCTACAACGGTAATTAAGAGTTGTGTCTAGGCATGCTCACGTCGTCACATTTGAAGACAGGGTTTTAAGAAGGTCAGCTAAAAATCATAAAAAATTACTTGTACAAAGCGCATGTAAACTAGTGCTATTATCTACGCTTGAGTGAGCATAGCCACTAGACGTAATCCTCACGTTCAGCAGATTGATTGAGACCTTTTTCCATTATTTGCAGACCAGACGAGAGAGAGAGAGAGATAGTTGTGATGCGAATGCACGTCTTAACTTTTGCGAGAAGAGTTATATTTTGTCGTGATGACATATGATGCGTTAACGTTGTTATCTTCTTACACACACGACCTATAAACTTGAACCTGGCTCGATGTACATAAATATCCCATTCGCAAGCAATTAGCGAAGAGTAACGAGGCGCAAACAATGAGCACAACAAAAAGATGGATATATTTTTTCTCAAGTTCATCACTTGCCAAAAATATATTATCCATATCCTTTTTTCCATAATGGATTTTGTCTAATCCCAAAAATTATCACTTGAGAATCAATAATCATATTGCACAAAGGGATTTTTACGGAAATGATGTACATTTTAACTTTGTTTCCGGCAAAGATGAGACTGATAAACAAAATTCCTTTGTTTTGTGTATATGAAAATGTATACTTGCTTTATGTTGTTTGCTGTTGTTTGCATTGTTCATAAATCTAAAGAGCCGAAGATGAATAAAAGATGAGAATAATTATCATTGTGATACTCAATGCTACTTTATGCCTTAATTTTCTCCTTCGCTTGTGTCGTTAAGCCTGTTTTTGTTCTTGAAACACGCCTTCTCTCCATTATAATTCCTTGCTTGGTCTTGAAAATAATAAAGGAACACACTCTCGCAATGAAACCGGTCTACCAGGCTTCGGTTTCAGTTTAGCGCAGTTGCACATCTAAAAGCAAGCATTATGCATAAAATATGCTTTATGCAAGTTGCAATGCGATAAATTGGGTTCCAGGAGTAAAAAAACCAATCAACCTTCTTCACCTTTCTATATTTTATGCAAGCTTTTAATTGCAGTGGTTTGATAGCAAAACAATTAATGAGAGAAGTGAAAAAAATGCTAATCAAATCTGGATACATAACATTATTTACTCAATCAATATATTTTTTCTCAAGTGCAACTTGTTCCAATCCAAATGACTTAATTAAGAGAGTTCAGAGTTATTTTTCATACACAAAAAATGGATGTCTGCATTTTATTTCATTGACAAACCTGGAAGAAGCAACTCTCGTCAAATTCCTCGCACACTCACGCGCTAATGAATCAGTCGGTGTCGTGTGAACGTTTGCCACTCCAACATAGAAGAAGATCCCATTCTGAGAAGATGAAAAATGTCTTGACGTTTTTTCCTCCTTTGTCTTTATGCTGATCACACAGTTTTTTATACTCAAGCTAAAAATAAGAATAACTCACGTAACCACATTTAACTGTCCGTGTCTCTCGACAAGTTATAAAACCTATATTGTCACAGCTGCTCATCCAAGACACTTTTTTCAGTTTGTAATAAAGATGAGAGTCACAAAAATAGTTATTTCCATACTTAAAGCATATCACGGTGAGTTATCCTCACTCTCACAAAGTCACTATACATCAGACACCATCCGTAAAAATACTAACTTGCAACTATCGCTAACTTCACACAATCCGTAACACATTGTGTGGCGCTCCCAGTTTTTTTTTGAGTGTGACACAACTAAACTAATTTACGATTTCACTCCGCTCGTAAAAAAATGACTTGACTCTTAAAACACTGTTCCTAGGCTCTTGATGTCCAGTCCAGATTCAACGCAGACACAAAAGCGGAACAAAGGAGATTCCTTTGGCTGAAAAAAACGGATCGAGTTGGGGTTGGGAATTGAGATGAGTCAAGTTTGCATGTTTGATGTGCATCCTTATAGCTTGAAGCTATAATGAACTCAACTCTTCTTTTCCTTGGAATTGATACACTTACTCAGACGTCGGAGGAAGGCCACTCTTGATTTTGATGGATGGGATCAGCCCACATCTATTAGGGATGGATGCATATACCGGATACGGATGCATGGATCAGTCTTTTGGCATATCTTTTTCGAAAAAAACTTGTTTCGCAACCGGAGCAATACTCACCTCAGACCTCACTATTTTTGTCTTAAGCACAAGAGATGAACAAAGGTTTTGATATTTTTTTCTGAAGAAAAAAATCTTTCGCACCATTGGCACTCATCGATGTATGCATTCATACCGATGCCAACTTAAGGAATGAGTCTGTAGAGCGTCATTTTCGGGGATGTCTGTTGACAAAGGACATTTTGCGAAATTGCAGCGAAGAAATAAATGATTACAGTTTGCACATTTTCTAAAACGTCGATTTCCCCAATCCCCTTTCCCTTGAAAATCTCACTTTGTGTTTGTCTCACCAAAAACACTAAAAGCAATAACTTTAACGGGAGAAAACATGTCATGTAAACAAAGGGAGTGTGTGGGTTTTCATAGATTATTTACCATGAAGTTTTGCGGTCACTAAATATGCTCATTAACTGTTCACTAGATGACAAGCTTTGCTCACAAATCACAAACATTTAAACCTAGTTCGCTCCGACACCTTCATTAATCCCGTTGTCTTTCATGGATTATTTGGAAGAAACAGCGTTTTTGGGGATTAATCTTGCATATTGTGGTTGGGGACGAGAGGGGATAAATATGCTATAACTCCACTTCCACATCGTGACAGACTACAACCTGTAATTAACAAGGATAAAACATTCAGTTATTTTCTGGAAAATTTCAAATATCAGAGGAAAGTGGCAAGCCTTTAAACTGTAAAATACCACAAGAACCCGACTAACTATGTTCAGTGTTCAATGCCAACATATTTTGCGTAGGTGAGCTAAGGATGGTTTTCAGAGACAATTTTTTCTAGCATCATTTAATGTCTAATGTCAGTGGTACATTTAAAGTGGCCACGTGCAGATTAATTAAATTTAATAAAGTGGACATACCCAATGATTTTATACCGGACCGGTTCCCAATGACACATGCTATAATAAGTATGTGGTCACTGGGTTTAACAGAGGATTTTGAATGTGTTTTGGAAGAGGGCCATCGGAAGACTAACGGAAAGCCTTCGCTCAGGTTTAATAGGTGCATCGGGCATCGTGCCCATATCTCACCGTATATGTTTGTCAGTAATTAATGAAAATACTTAGGTAGATGGTGTATTTTCCACTCTTCACCTTTCCATGAATAATTCTCCTGATTTTCTTCTAGGTTATCATTTACTTTGCATACGTAATGCGGACTTGCAGAGGATAGGATATGGACTGAGGCGTGAAAGGCGTAAGCAAACAAAATGCTCTGACGTGCCGATCAAGAGTCGAGTAGTCAGGAAACGAAGGAGGCGTCGTGAAAAATTAATGTACGCTGAATTACACCACAGGAATACAACGTTTGTGTGTAAAAACTGAGGCTTTGTTCAGATATGTGCTTCCTCCGGTTTAGACAAACAAAGTGGTTATATAAATGTGACGATATTTGTCCACAAAAACATTCGCAGTTATGTACGTTTTACGTATGTATGCTATAGGTGCCTATTCCTATATCCATGCACCTATACACTCCGCTTATATGTATATTCGTAGTAAATTTTGTCTTTTTTGAGTAATTCGTGAAAATAGAAGAAAATGAACTTTGGATATAAGACGATTGACGTGTGCTGTTCCAGAAATATTGAAAAAATACACGATGATTATTCATAAGGACATTGTACACAATTTATGTCGTCAGCGAGGGGCACTTTCCTAGAGACCATGACTTTTATTCGCTAAAATGTCAGCGTATTGACCTACATACAAGTTGTGCTAGTCGGAAAAATATAATCACTTAATCTGTTGGGCAATTTACTTACGCATGTGATTGTAAAGTATAAAATGCAATAAGAGCCTTCACTTGAAACCTCTACAAAATATCAATATCTTAAGGACTTGTGTAAAAGGACACGGAAAGTGGCAAAAAACGTACCAAAAATGAAGAAACGAGTCTAAAAACCAACTGTTTTCAATTTGACATTGAGAAATAATATAAAGTTCGATACAAATTCTAAAACTGGAAATGGAAACTCACAATTGACATTCACACATCTCACTTGCACCATACTTCACCTTTCAAAAGAATGACAAGTTGACTCCCAAAATAGAAAAGGAAACCCTGCATCAGTACACGTGTCCATTTTTTCGATATGCACAAAATCTTGGATTGGAGGAGGAGAGTCTTGCTAAAACTGACCCTCAATAC
>JAQFZW010002231.1:0-18875 GCA_034687055.1 Heteromurus nitidus | reverse complement strand
TGTCTCCTTTGCTTAAACTCTGAAACCAGTTCAATCCCCGTGGCATTTACATCTTTCCCAGGAACTGGAGGGGTTGGAGGAGTGCATTTTCTCCAGGATGCAGCAGATAACCCGAACGACGAGTCCTGCCTAAGATCACAATTATGGTCCATTTTCGTCCTCCGAAAATTCCTCCAGTTTCCAGCGGAAGAATGCAACTCTATACTGCAAAAGAGTGGAGGAGTTGACCCTGGAAGTTGGTTTACGCTTTGTGATCAGTGCTCGGAACTTGTTCAAAAAGCGTGTCAACTCCATGTCCAGATTTCCAAGTTACAAAGGCAAATGGAGTTGTGGAGGGAGGCAGCTTTTGAGAAAATGAAGGGGAGCTTTAAGGAGTTTCGAGGAGAGGATGAAAGTTCGAGAATTTACTTAAGTGTGGATGGTATGATTTGAGATTATTATCGAAGACGCTTTGGTCCTATTATTATTGGAACCGGTGACATTCAGCAGAACCAGGACCCTACGGATGATCATGTACCGAGGACTGTTGATGATGTGCATTTTGCAAGAAATGAGCTGGATATGCAAGTGGATGACGAAGGCTTTGAACAATATTCAGAACAAAGTTCGGAACAAGATGAAGATCCGGATTTCGTTTTGGATGAAGATGAAGAGGAGAAGATCGTCAAACCTACAACCTCAAAGTCCGGAAGGAAATCTCATATTGATGAGGCTGACGATAATGAAGAGTACACAGCGCTTTTGAAATACCGCCGATAAAGATAAAACGAAGAAAACCAATTTCATCCGAACAGCCGAGATCCAAAATCGGCGAAAATAAATTCAAATGTAGGATCTGTAAGGAGGTATTTGTAGGAAGGACGAAATGGAGGTACCACATGGATGCTCATAGGTAAGCACTGAATAATAATGCTTAACTAAATTACAAGCCTTTATATAAACTATTATCCTTAAATTACTTATTTCATGAATTTTTTAATCAATGCTTTAAAAAAATCTAAATGCAGATTAACATGTCACCTCTGCGGCTACAAAAATCGCCGTTCGGAAAAATACGCGGGTCACATGCGAGGTCATAAAATTGAGGACAACATATGGTTCCACTTTCCTCCGAAGAACATGGAACTGAAGAAGCTACCAAAGGAGGCAGACCTCAGTTTTCATGCAAAATGTGTGCCTTTACAGGATTTCGAATGACTGTCTACAAACACATCAGCAACGTTCACTTCGCCGACGAAACGCATAAGTGTCCACTCTGCCCGAAGACTTTCTTTACGAGGGAACATGCCAGAGTTCACGTCCAAACCGTGCATGACATTCGTGGGGATTTCAAGTGCCACTGTAGAAAATGGTTTTTGACTCCAGAGTGCCTAAAGAAGCATAAGAAAACACATGTAAATGAGAAGCCAAAAAAGAGAATACGTAAGACTGTAAATCTGGAAGTTCCACCTGCAGATGACGAGGACGACGGGAATCAATACAAGTGTGATAAATGCGATGAGACAATTGAAGGAACGAAGGCGTACGAGAGACATGTGAGATATCACAGGTATATATTTATTTTCCAATAAAAACTAACTTATAAATTCGGTGCTTTTTAAGCAAACAAATAAAATATGTTTTTTTTTCTTTCAAAAAAATACAGATCAACTTGTCATCGCTGCGGTTATCACAATAAAAGTTATGAACAAGTTGAAAGTCATGTTCGATCTCACACGATTAGTGACAACATTCTTGAGATGGCTCCTCCACCCTTTGACCCCAACCCCACTGAAAATTTGCAATTTTCATGCAAATTATGTGACTTTGTCGGAAAACGACTTATTGTGTACAGGCACGTTAGCATAGTCCACTTCGCTGGCGACACTTTACAATGTCAAACCTGCTCAAAAACATTCGCCTCCAGAGACAGGCTCCGTAGCCACGTTCGAGAAGTGCATCAGAAATTATTTTGTGACCAATGTCCAGCAAGGTTCTCCATCAAAAAGGATTTTGAGGATCATATGGAATGGCATTCGAACGGGCACCTTCTAACAATTCTTTGTGAAAAATGTGGTAAGGGATTTCCGACGAGACGAGGATTGTCCATACACAGTAAAACAGTAAATTGCGGGGTCGTTACACCAGGAACAAAGAAGAAGAAGACAACTCCGTTGTTGAAAGTGGACAAAACCAAGTGTCGATTTTGTGGGCAAGTGGGATTTAACAAACCTGCCATGACAGCCCATTTGAAAGATGCTCATCCCGAACAATTTAAGTACAAATGTGACTTATGTAAACACGACGTATTGTACATGTGCCACAAGAATTTGAGGTCACACAAGGAAAGAACGCATTTAATGTCGAAATTTGAGTGTAAGACTGAAGGATGTGACTATGTCTCAAATACTTCCAGACAGCTTAGGGTGCATTTGAGAAAAAAGTTGTGTGGAACTGGGAGGTGGAAGTCTGGAGGAGGAAGTGAGGTTGAAGGTGGTCAGCTAGATCCGGCTAAGGAGGAAGAAGCTTAGCGCTTGCTTGCAGCGGCGCAACCAGGAATATTTTGTGGGGGGGCTAACTCATTTATCTTGTACAGCCCATTTAAATACATGGGCCCATGTATTTGTAAATACGATTTCAAAATTTCTGGGGGGGCTAAAGCCCGGTTAGCCCTATGCTAGTTGCGCCACTGTTTGCTTGTGTTTTCAAAGAATTTAATTTGTCATAAAATGTTTCTGTTGAAATAAAATCAATCACTCAATCAGAATCAGAATGAATACATTCAGTTATCATTGAGTAGTCTCTATGTACCCCAATTCCGACGCGGGAAGCTTTTGTTTGAGGTTATTTACCAAAACAGAATAAAAGGAACTGTCAACTGATCAAACCTCAAACTTTTTTTTGTTGTCCACCAAATTTTGTCAGTGGCTTTAGAAAGTTTTGTAAAAAAAATTAAAAATGTCTTGGGAAATTGAAGGAGCCAAATGTCTACTTTGTTTGGACAATCGAACAAATTCTCTCTCGCTGGCATTCCCATCATTTCCAGGCACAGGCACCGCTACCCCACTGCCAGAACTTGGAGTGCATTTGCTCCAGCAGGACGAAGCGGAAGACCAACTGAACCAATCCTTCCTAAGCTCACATTTATGGTCCATTTTCCTCCTCCGAAAATTCCTACAGTTTCCGGAAGAAGAATGCCACTCCATACTGCAAAAGACTTTTGGAGGAGTTCACCCTGGAAGTTGGTTTTCGCTTTGTGATCAGTGCTCGGAACTTGTTCAAAACGCTTGTCAACTCCATGTCCAGATTTCCAAGTTACAACGGCAAGTGGAGTTGTTGAGGGAAGTAGCGTTTGAGAAATTGAAAGGGAGTTTTAAGGAGCTCCCAGAAGAGGATGCTAGTTCGAGAATTTATTTAAGTGTGGAAGGCATGATTCGTGATTATTATCGACAACGCTTTGACCCACTTGGAGATGGCGACGGTGATTTGCAGAAGCAGAATAGTCCAAAGGATGACCATGCTCAGAATGTTGAAATTGTCCATTATCGAAATGATTTTAATATGGAACAGGATGAGTATGTCGAATATTGTTCAGAACCTGGTTCTGAATCGGAACAGGACGGAGATTCTGATCCGGATTTTGCGTTGGAACAAGATGAAGAGGGGCAGCAGGTGGAGGATGAGGCAGACAAACCTTCAACCTCCAATTCTCAACTCATATCGGATTCTGATGACGCGGATGAGGATGACGAGGACGAGGGCAACGCCATTGAAATTTCCTCGGCAAAACAAGAACGAAGGTCAACCGCAGAAATGAGGGCGAGAATCGGCGAAAATAAGTACAAATGTCGAATCTGTAATGAGGTGATCGAAGGAAAGGCAAAATGGATACGCCACATGGCTACTCACAGGTATGCCCAAATTATGTAAACTAAATTTATATTAGTTTAATTAAATTTCTCCCATTTATTTTTAATTCTTGTTGATATCTGAATTCAGCACCTGTCATATATGCGGCTACAAAAACAAACGTAAGGAAAAATTAGCAAATCACATGCGTGCCCATAAAATTGAGGACAGCATGATTCCCACCTCCACCTCCACCAAAGGAACTCGAGTCACCAAGAGGAACAGGAACAAGACACAATTTGCATGCAAATTATGCACCTTTAGAGGATATCGACGGCTTGTCTACAGCCACATCAGCAGTACTCACTTCGCTTCCGAAACATTTCCGTGTCCTCTCTGCCCGAAGAGGTTCACGCAAACAACTCATGTCAGGGGTCACGTCCGAGCAGCACATGGCATTCATGGGGATTTCAAATGTCACTGTAGAAAATGGTTTTTGACTCCGGAATGTCTGAAGAAGCATCAGCAAACACAACATGCAAATGAGGTCTTTCCGAAGAAGAGGATACGTAAGCGGAAACCTCCAAAAAGTAGAATTACTCCGAAGGTGGAAGGTGACGACGGGAAGGAGTACAAGTGTGATAAATGTACGCAGACCATTGAAGGAACGAAGACGTTTGAGAAACATATGCAACAGCATAGGTATTTAATATTCTTAAAACTAAATTATTTTCTTCAATTTCTATTTTAATTTTCAAAATTGGTGCATTTTAAACAACTTATCAAAATACTTTTTTTTTGCAGGACAACTTGTTGGCAATGTGGATATCATCATGAAAATCATGAGAACGTCGAACGTCATGTTCGAACTCACAAGATTACCGACAACATAATTAAAGTTGCACATCCTCCTTCAACCATTGGCCCCAGCCCCACTGACTCTTCTTCACAATATTCATGCAAATTATGTGGCTTCCTCGGAACGAAACCAGTTGTGTACATGCACGTTAGCGTAGTCCACTTCGGCGGTGCTACTTTACAATGTGACATCTGCTCGAAAACATTTACCTCCAAAGTTAGCCTCCGTTGCCACGTTCGGGAAGTACATGAAAAGTCGTATTGTGACCAATGCCCTATGATATTCGCCAAACAAAAGGATTTTCAGGATCATTTGGAATGGCATTCGAACGGTGGCTTCCTCACAAATCTTTGTGAAAAATGCGGAAAGGGATTTTCGACGGGGCGGGCCTTGACCAAGCATCGTAAAGCACTAAATTGTGGATTCGACAAAGCTGGAACACCCAAAAGGAAGAACAGAATAGAATTTATGGATCAGGGGAACGGAAGTCAGTGTGGATTTTGTGACAAGAAGGTATTCAGCAGGAAAGGCTTGACGGCACATTGTAAAGAGGAGCATCCCGAACAATTTAAATACAAATGCGACCTGTGTGAAGACAACGTGTTGTACATGTGCCACAAGAATTTGAAGTCGCATATGGAACGAGTACATTCGTTGACGGAATTTAAGTGTCCGAATGAAGAGTGTGGATATGTTTCAACTACTTCCAGGCAGCTGAGAAGGCATCTCATCGTAAGTAAAATGGGGTGCGGAGGAAGTAGTATTGGAGGTGAAGTTCCGAAGACGGAATCAGCAGAAGACGAGAAATCACTGATGATGAATAGTTTTTAAGTAACGGTGCTAATTGTAAGATTTTATCGTACGAAATTTTGCGCAGGTTGCGTGTTTAAGATTTTGTGAGAGAATAAAATTAACTGGACTGAACAACACATGCGTTATCATAGAGTTGACTATTTCGGCCCAATTCAGTCGCGGGAACATAACATTTGAGCTTATTTACCAAAACAAAATAACCCGTGGAAAATGACAATTGCTGAGCTCTCAACTGTCCAACAACACTTTTGTTTGTTTACCTATTTTTTCCAGTGACTTTAGAAAATGAATAAAAAATAGCGAAATGTCTTTGGAAACTGAAGAAGAGAAGTGCCTACTTTGCTTAGACTCTCGAACAAATTCACTCTCCCTTGTCCTCCCGGCATTTCCAAGAACTACGACTACTCCGGAAGTTGGAGAGCATTTTCTCTGGAGCAAAGCGGTCACTGAAGGGAATGATGACCAGGACCAATCATCCTGCCTAAGTTCCCATTTGTGGTCCATTTTTCTCCTTCGAAAATTCCTGCAATTCCCAGAGAAAGAGTGCCGCTCCCTTTTTCAAAAGACTTTTGGAGGAGTTCATCCTGGAAGTTGGTTTTCGCTTTGTGAACAATGTTCGGAAATTGTGCAAAACGCGTGTCAGCTCCATTTCCAGATTTCCAAGTTACAAAAACAGATGGAGTTGTTGAGAGAAGAAACATTTGAAAAATTGAAGGGGAGCTTTATGAATGTTGGAGAAGATGCAAGAAGGTCACCAATTTATTTAAATGTGGATGGCTTGATTCGAGAATATTATCGACGTCTGTTTGCGAAGGACATTGGCAGTCGTCGTGGTACACACGCTGATGACAGTCCTGCTGTTGAACATTTTGGGGATGCCTTGATTTCGGAACATGCGGTGCCTTTCAATGAGCAAGGTTCAGAACAAGAACACAATGAAGATTCTTCCGACTCGGATTTTGTGGTGGATGAAGATGAATCGGGCGCTTCCTTGGTTTCTGCTTCTCCTGTGGAATCTGACGTTGAAGAAGACGAAGATAGCACAATAAACACAATGACAAAAGCTTATCGTTCGACACCAGGAAGTTCAGAGGATGAAGTAGAAGCGTCTCCAACTGACATGGAATCTGATGACGACGTCAATAAGGACAACGAGACCGAAGATGTTACCTCCTCTACGCTACCAGCATCTAAGAAACCCTCCATAAAACTTACAATTAAAGCAGGAGGCACAAAAATAGGCGAAAATTCGTTCAAATGTAGACTTTGTGAAGAGATAATTGAGGGAAAGCGGAAATTTCAGGACCACATGCAAGCACACAGGTAAATATTCAAAAATAATCAAACTAATTACTAGACTTTTGATTTCAATTAGTGGTCTAAAAATAAAATTATGTTCGATTTTAAATTTTTTATAGATTAACTTGTGACAGATGTGGCTACAAAAATAGACGTACTGACAAATTCGCCATTCACATGCGAAGCCACAAAATCAACGACAACATCCTTCCTCCTTCCACCGACGCCGAGGAAAAAGATGGGAAAGGAGACAAAGCGACACAATATTCGTGCAAATTATGTGACGACTTTTCTGGCCATCGGACCACTGTCTACAGACACATTAGCAACGTTCACTTCGCGGAGGAACTGATCCCATGTCCTCTCTGTCCAAAGAGGTTTACGCAGCGGAACCACGTCAAAATGCATGTGCAAACTGTGCACGACATTCATGGCGATTTCCCTTGTCCTTCCTGCAATCAATGGTGTTTAACTCCGGAATCCTTGAAGGAACATATGAAAACTCACGAAAGTGGTGAAAGGAAGAAGAAGAAACGGAAACCTGTGATGAAGCCGCTTCCTGGCGAGGATGATCCCTTTGACGACGGAAATATGTACATTTGTGCTAAATGTGATGAGACAATTGAAGGAACCAAGGCGTTCCAGATACACAAGACAAATCACAGGTATATTATTGTTTTAAATTAATTAGTGTTAATTATGAGAAAATAAAATAATCATATAAATCTTTAATTTATTTTTATTTTTATAGAAATACTTGTGACCGATGTGGCTACCATAGTAAACGTTACGAAAAGGTGCTGAGACACATTCGCTCCCACGAAATCAATGATAAAATCATCGACCTGGGCCCACAATCCACTTCAATGTCCACTAAATTTTCATGTAAACTATGTGATTTCCTTGGAAATCGGCAGACTGTCTACAGCCACATTAGCAAAACTCACTTCGCCAAGACTTCGTTGGTCTGTGAAATCTGCTCGAAGACATTCGCCTGCAGAGGCACGCTCCGGGATCATGTTCGAACCTCCCATGAGAAAAAGTGTTGTGACCAATGTCCAGCGAGGTTCTCCACCAAACAAGACTTTGACGATCACATGCAATGGCATGAAAACGGAGGACAATCTTCAATTATTTGTGAGAAATGTGGAAAAGGATTTTCCACACGAACTACTTTAGAAGTGCATCTCAGAAAGACGGTTACTTGTGGGCTAAGAGTGCGCGTTCGACCTGTGGGGCCCAAGTCAAAAGTGAACCGAATAATAAAGGAGAAAGAGAAACCTGCGGAAAGAAACAAGTGTCGCTTCTGTGAGGAAACGAGGTTCAATCAATTCGCAATGAATGCACACTTGAGGGAGGCTCATAGGGACAAATTTACGTACAAATGTGAACTGTGTGAAGACGGTTTGTATATGTGCCACAAAGCTCTCAAATCACATAAGGAAAGAGCTCATTCTCAGGCAAAATTCGATTGTCCGAAAGGGTGCGGATATGTTTCTTATGATTCCCGGAAGCTTACAAGACATTTGAGTATGGAGTTATGTGGAAAGAATGAAAGGCGGCGGAAAAAGAATTAAAATTAAGAAATTGTTGGGTGATAACTGATAACAGATAATTTAACTCAACTTCATAATCGTAATCGAATTTTTTATAAATCTTTTGAACATTTAATAAAACCGAATTACAATGTTACAACTTTGTATAAAATAAATTATAAAATGATTTAAGAAAAAGTATCTTCTCTCTGAACAGGTTCTCCAGCTATTTTACATGGTTTCCTCACACACGTCTTCCTTCCTGGCTTACTTCCCTCTTGATGGTAAATTCGAATGTGACGCCTGAGATGATTACTTTGGGTGAAAGTATTCTCGCAAAACTCGCACTGATGTGGTCTAATATTTAAGTGAAACCTTGTATGATATTCCAATGACTTCTTCCGGAAGAAAGTTTTCGGACAAAGGTCACACTTGAAATTGTGAACTTTGTCATGTACCGCCGTCGTGTGTGTTTTCAGCTCCGATGTACTTTTGAAACGTCTCTCGCATTTGAGGCAAGGGAAGAGTCGATCATTACTGTGGACGTGCTCCAAATGCGACTTCAAGTATTGAAAGCATTTTCCACATTGAGGGCACATCTTCTTCCTTGTCTGGAATCTAGCTTTCTCTTCTTCCGTTCCGTTATGCTTCATGACACGGTGCTTGGCCAAGAAATTTTTATTCACGGAAACACCACATAGTTCGCATTGAACTTTTTCTTTCTTTAAAATTCCACTTTCACTTTCTTTCAGTTTCTTCTTTTCTTCCTCGCCCAAATGAGAGAGTTTGTGCCTTTTGATATAGCTTTCTTTGAGAGGTTTTCCGCAAATGGAACAGCTGGAAGTGGGACTGGAATGTTTCTGCTCGTGATCACGTTCGATGTGAAAGCGTCCAGTATACGAGGATTTGAACTCTTTGCCGCATAGTTTGCACTGATATCTTCTGTTGGTGTGCTGAGTCCAGACATGGGCTCTTACATTCTGTTTCACGTATTCGAGCTCACTTCGGAGCACTAAGATCTTGTCACATTTTGAACATTTGTATTGTTCCTTTCCATCCTCGGTGTTGGGCAACCTTGTCAGTGTCACGTTAAGGTATTTATGGCTTCCGGTAGAGGTGTCGATGCTATATTCATATATCGTTAACTTTCCCTTTCCAATGTTCAGCACGGGCAAGTCCTCGTCCTCCAAAACAATGAGATCTGGATGTGGTTTGCGGCTATATTTTCTAATGCGATTTCTCCAATTAGCCTTCTTCGGGCCACTGGCAGGCCGCGTCGTGCTTTTCCGTGACCGACCACCCCGGCGTGATGTCGTCGTGCGTAACAAATCAGAATCATTTTCCACTTTGAGCATTTCGAGTGGGAGGGATGTTGACTTCTCTTTTTTGATCTTGGTCTTAAGTTTACTCCCTGCGCGCTTCTTCCTTTTGGGGATCCCTAGATATTCATCCGGGTCACTGGAATCGTTGGAATTGGAAATGTCGCCAATGTCAAAATCCATATCGTCGGAAGAGACAGACGAGTATGCATCATCTTCCATCGCTTCATTTTTACAGCGTTTATTCTCCTCCAATGAAGGCCCCCTTTTAAATGTTTCTGCTCGCATCCGGTCCGTAATAGATAACTGCCATGAATATGTAAAAAAAAATAATTAAGTTAAAGTTAAAGCCAAGGGAATTCAATTGTTGAATGTGTCGTAAGATACATCACATGTCACAAATATAAAGTATCAAGTTAATTGATGCGACTACCTGAACGACTGGGTTTTTTCGGGTTCCATAAACGGCAAATTTGTCTTCGTCGAATTTGGATTCTGAATGAGGTGTGCTGGATGAAGTCCCTTCGATATCGACATCTGTACGAAGTTTTATTGCCAACGGATCAGAATTCAAATCCTCTTTTTTGGGAAGTAGGTTTACTCGTTTATCTAAGAAATATTAAAATAAAGAAAACATTTAATTAATTTGCAATGATAGCTACTCCAAGATAGAAAATGATATATACTTTTCGTGTGTTCGAGTTAATTTTAGGCTCGAGACTTACTTCCAAGTCCAAGAATGTGGCCCCTCATTCGAAAGTATTTCTTGTTCCTTTTGTATATCCCTTCCGCTTGTACAGCTTCCTCCGAACTTTCAATCACTTTCCTCAACCCTTCCCTCTCGTTCTGAAGTTGTTTCGTCAACTCCTCCAGTTTCCTCTGAAGCTCCATCAGAAGTTTCACCTTCAGTTCGCACGTATGACAGAACTCCACCTGCTCTTGACCATCCCAGCAGTACCCCGAATTGATTTCGAACAGCTGACAGAAATGCTCGAGCAAAGGGTCGACATGTCCAAGATGTGGAGTTCGACAAGTCGCAATTTCCACATCTTCAATCTTCACTTCAAGGAAGTCTCCACAGATGAGACATGGAGTGAGCAGTAAGCAGATCTCTTCTCGACTTCGAACAGGATCATGTGAAGACATTGTTGTTTCTCCCATGTCAAAAGTCGAAAAAGTAATAACAAATGATCATGACACACATGTCGCGTGTCTGGCATGTCTGCTGGTGACGGCCTGTTTACCTTGAAGTCATATGGTGAAAACAGCTGAGGTCCATGCTTGTCATATGAGTTGTCTCTGTTTGCTCCAAACTCCAAAAGTATGTTGATACTGAAACCCAGCCGGAGGAATTGCTTTTTGACTTGATTTTATTTACTAACGAAATGGAAATAGATTTGCAATAAAATATTTTTTTGAATTATTTCAATGGGGGTACTAATTGTAAGATGTTTCGATATAAATCAAGAGTTTGAGCGATTAATTCTAAATTAATTATATTCTTAATATAATTAAGAATTTTTTTCTCAATTTCATTTGCGATAAAATCACTTAATCACAGGCAGTGAGACAGTATTAATCAAAAATGGAAGGTAGTGCATCAACCAGTTATGAAATGAGACTTTTTATAGATGGATGGCGCGGGGGACGTGGAGGCGTATGGAGGGATCCACCCACAATTTGCGGGACGATTTATTTATATCTATAAAAAAATTCCACAAACTTGTTTTCATGAACAAACTCATTCCTTCCTATTGGCATCGCCGGCATCGGTCTTATCCGAACGACAGCAATTTAAAACTGGAAGCTTTCACTCCTCCTGCCTGCGTCGTCCGGGTTTCACGCTGCTGGGACCGGGATCGGGGACTCCATTCAATCAATGTGGTGGTGGTGGGTCGCATTTTTAAATGTTTTTGAGCGTTATCATGCGCATCAATAATTAAAGGTCACTCCAGTCACCACACCAGTTGCAGTTACAGAACCATGAATGATATTTTACTAACTTTATTGCTAATTAAGTTTTGTTGTCTTCCCAATTTTTTTCATTGTTACTTTTACTTTTAACTTCTTTCTCGATCTCACATGACTACTGACTACGTGACGCATTTATTTGTATGAACTTTGCGTTCACACCTCGTGAGTCGAGACTCAATTATGTTATGTACATAAATATATGCCAGCTAATCATCCAAGTCTTCAAGTCATATCAATCATGTTTTTACAAGCATTTCAATCAACCGAACAGCTAGATTTGTTGGTCTGTGTCTGTATGTATACACACACCGCAGTCTGCTCTGCATTATTGGCAAAACTGAGGAGTTACATAAAGCACACAACTCTGATCCATCTGCAAAATTGCTTTATAATCTTTCTGCAAATATGCATGCAGAATATATATGCCAAAGATTATTCTATTCCTGACCTTAACAAAAAAATGTGTCCATTATAACCAAACTCATACTCATACTGAGAAGATTTACATGACATGCACATGACCAAGACAATATTATCCTACTTGACGTCAGCTACTGCCACAAAGAATCTCTCCAGTAAGTCAGTGTGTTATATGGCCTGCTAAAAAAATACTTTCGCTGACAGACAAAACTTGCAGAACGGAACATAAAAAACTTTCCACGTAGATACAAGCCGAATACAACCGAGGAAGGATGATGACTCCGACTGGCACTTTTTACTTTCATGCTCTGTATTCGTGGTGCTAGTTGCTATATGACTACTTGGATGACATTTGCATCATGACATCGTCCAATTAACCTTCATATTCGGATTGGATGGTTTGTTCATGGAGAGAACATGCAAGAGTGTAAGTAAGTATAGAAAACTACGACACACACATCTTTTTCTGTTTGCTGTCATCGTCTTGTGACTATACTGGGACATGGCTTTATATAGAGAAATGAAGTATTGAATTCACGTGCTCACACCAAAATCTTCCAATAATATTCCAAGGACATAGTGAAAGCATACAGTAGAGAAGAAGGTGAGCACAGGTGAGCAAGCAAAAAAGTTCTCTTTTTTGGCATTGGGACTTGCAGAGAAAAATATAGGTTTTTACACAAATATCAAACAATCCTTTGAAAACCTGGAGAAACTGGATAAAAAGTTATATTAATCAGCAGGATGTTCACAGTAACTTTTGTGCGACAGTAAGTTCATGTCATTACATAACTAATATCAAAATTAACATAAATATCATAATTTACTTCGATTTTCAAAAACTGTCAAATTGGTTTTATGAGCTAAAATTTCAATGTAATTTAAATTTTTTTTTGACATTTATCTTCCATTCCAGTGGGGAAACAAAACTGAACTTGGCGAAAATCGTTCAGTCCCGTACACCTGGGGAGCTCACAGAGCGAGGAGTTAAAATGGTATTTACTGATTAAAATTGCAAATATTATGTTGATTTGAAAAGTTTATGACAAACACAACTTTAATGAAAAATACATCCAATTTTATTCTTTACAGGCGGAAACCCTTGGAGTTCATCTGAACAATGAGAAGTTCACCCGTATATTCAGCAGTGATCTAACTAGGTGTCATGATACTACCCTTCACATTTTGAAGCAGTCATTGAATCAACAACCTGAGTTAGTTTTGGACCCAACGCTGAGAGAAAGGGTGAGTTAATTATGTGATCTGATAAGTACGCGCCTGGACCGGAAGCAATAGAACCTGTTTTAATTGGAAAATCATCTAATTTTTTCCAGGATTATGGAGACTTGGAATTCCAGCCGGCTTCGAAAGTATACGAAATTCAGGCGGAAACTGGGCTGCCCCACCACACCATTCCAATTCCAGGCGGCGAGACTTACGAGGCTACCGTGAAAAGAACTGCGAAGTTTTTCAGTGTACGAACGAACTTTATTTTATTTAAAAAAGAACTCGTCATTTGAGGTTTGGCAGGCATACTGATTCTGATTCGTGTGATATGTTTTTAAACAGGGGCTTTGCAAGCTTGCAGACGCCGCAAGTACTCCGGAGAACGTTCTTGTCGTCACTCACGGAGTTTGGCTGGTGTGCTTAATGGATTATCTGTGCGCCAACAAGGGCGCTTTCGAGCTGGAGAACTGTGACGAAGTTCGAAGAACTCTCGCCCCATTGAACACAGCAACAACTCGTCTAGTCATTCATGGAAAAGGGCCGGATAGCAACGAGCAGGACAAGCGAAGAATTAAATTCAGTCAGATCCACGACACAACTCATCTCGTCAATGCGAAGATTATTAGTGAGGCTGACAAGCAGGATTGGTGAACCAACAAACATGAACTGAATAAAAATATATTTGAACAAAATACATTCGCATTTGTAGTCGATGTAGCAGGGAAATGAGGCAGTGGTACAAGTAAACTATCTTCATTCGTGTGATAAAATAATTTTTTTTCAAAATTGTATTTTTTATTTTTGTTTTGAACGTTCAATAAAAACCTATATAAAGAATATAAAGATACAAGGTTACTCTGAGCAAGGTTCAGATTATCCACTATGGTTTCTTTGCACAAGTTGGCTTACTAAAAAACTGTGTGTGACAAACTTATGTGTGTGACAAAGTGAACAGCTCCACAGCATCCTGGCAAAATTGATTGACGCTGGAGTTCACTGGACCGGCAGTCCATAGTCCATCACACTTTTGAGAATGTTGACGATTCACGAGACGAGAGCCAGGAGAGTGACCTTGGCGAGTCTGGTTGTGAGACGCATGATGACATGGATGCGAGGTCAAGTCAGACAACATGCATACACAAGAAAAGTTGTGTTGTGGTTGTGATGGTTTCTGACGACGAGGGAATCAGACAACTCTTATCTGAGTTTGTAGGCTGTAGAGTAGACGTTGGCAATATACGTAACTAAGTTGGCGATGGTGATGTAATTCTAAGTATTATGGAGAAGCTCATCTCTCCATCTACTTATTTTACATAATTTCCTTACACAAGTGCGAATGTGATGTGATCTGCGAGTTGAGCAACTTTGGTGAAAGCATTCTCGCAAAATCTACTCTTTTACCGACTTTGTTTTCAAGTGAACCCTTGTATGATCTTCCAATTGCTTCCTGCGGTAGAAACTTTTCTTACAAATGTCACACTTGAACCTGAAATTATCTCTGTCATGCACTGACTTTGTGTGATACCTGAGCTCACTTGAACTTTTGAACCGCTTCTCGCACACAATGCAGGGGAAATGCCGACCAGTGCTGTGGCTTATGAGCAGATGTGACCTCAGAGAAACAACACATTTTCCACATTGAGGGCACATCACCTGTTCCTTCTTGTGCCTACCTTTCCCCTCATCACCACCACCATGCACACCTGCAGTGTGCTCCCTCAAGGAATATTTCCTAACGTAAACCCCGCAAAGCTCACATTGAACTTTCTCTTGGTTTCCAATTCCTTCTCGACTTTCTCGAAGAGTCTCCTTCTCTTCTTCGCTCAAGTGGGTCAGTTTGTGCTGCTTCAAATTTCCCTCACTTTTTAGCGGTTTTCCGCAAATGGAGCAGGTGAAAGTACGCCGCTCGTGCACATTTTCTATATGTAGGCGTGCTCCATGGGAATTTGCAAACTCCTTGCCGCAGTGCTTGCACAGGTATTTTCTCTTTGTCTTCGAGTGCCACTTGAGAACATGTCTTTTTATATTCATGTTCACATTATGGGGGTCGCTTCGCAAAATCAGTATTTTCGAACAGAGAGTACATTGGTACTGTTCCTTCCCATCCTCGCTAGTTGCCAACTTTGTGAGGGTGACGTTGATGTACGTGTAGTTCCCAGTGGCAGGGTCGATGCTGTATTCATACTTCTTCACATTGTGATTTTTAATTATGCGGTGAAACTCGGTGGAGGATTCATCAGCTTCCAACGCAATTATGTCGGGATGTGGTTTGGAATATTTTCGACTTCGAACGAGGTCTTCTGCGTTCTCAGTTCGCCGTGTAGTGGGTTTGATGTGTTTTTTAAGTTTCCTTGGTCGGCCACGCTTTGGTTTCTTCGGTGGCAGACTTAACTCGTCACTTTTGTCACCAGCATTTTGATTTGTAGAGTGGCCCCCTCCTCCTTCTCTTCTTGTTTCCTGTTGTCTGCCTTTCTTGGCAGCAGTCTTAGTTTTCAGTTTTCTTTTCGGAGTCGCTCCATAATCAACGTCACTACTGTATTTGCTGGAGTTGGAAACATGGTCTGCACCAAAGTCATCATCTTCGCAGCCATAAAGTGAGTTGTCTTCAAACTCTCCACTTTTTAAGGTAGTTCTTTCCTCCAACGTAGGTTCCCTTTTAAATGTTTCTGCACGAATCCGGTCACTAGCTGATAACTATCGGTGGAAATCCCGTTTCAAAAGGTAGATACAAAAGTTAAAAATATTGTTTTACATTATTTTCAAGGACGTCATTAAAATCCTTTTAAAAGATGATTGCATTTCAGTGCGTATAGCCAACCTGGACGAAAGGATTATTTCGAGTTCCCACAGCAGATAATTTCTTATCCAATTTCAAATCAAAATCAGGAATACGGCATGGAGATGGAGTGCTCTGAATTTTTGAACCTGCAAAACAATTGTGACAATTTTATGTAATTAATTATCAATAATCACACACAAAAGTGATGCGGGTAGAACATATTGTGCATTTTAGATATTTCAAACTTACTCCCAAGAAATTGAGTTCGAATTCGCAAATATTTCTTATTTATTTTGTAAATTCCTTCTTCTTGTACAGATTCCTCTGAACTTTCCACGATTTCAATTAACTCTTCCCTCCCATTGCGAAGTTGTTCGGTTATCTCCTCGAGTTTCCTCTGAAGCTCCATCAAAAGTTGCACTCTGTGCTTGCACAAGTGACAAAACCGCACCTGCTCCCCTCTTTCGCCAATGAGGTCCCGGTCCCCCTCCCCATTCCACTCATTTGGCACCTCTTCCCCTTCCAAATTGATTCCAAACAAGGTCAAGAAATGCTGGAGTAAACGGTCACTATCCACATTTCGATGGAGATCAAGACGACTTTCGTCCTCGTCCCTCTCAATGTTGACCTCGGCACGTTCAGTCTTCACAAATATGTTTCCACAAATCAAACACGGAGGTGGCAACAAAGGGACGAGATCTTCCAGACTTCCACCACGGTCTGTTGAAGACATTATTGTATTTGTCACTTTTGACATTTGTGTCAACTGCAGATTGCAGCTGTTAACATTAGAATGGTCTCTTCTGGTATTTAAAAATTTAACACAAAAAAGGATTCGACAAAATCC
This sequence comes from Heteromurus nitidus, assembly GCA_034687055.1. Lineage (NCBI taxonomy): Eukaryota > Metazoa > Arthropoda > Collembola > Entomobryomorpha > Entomobryidae > Heteromurus > Heteromurus nitidus. Next base: position 1,975 of record JAQFZW010002231.1, on the reverse strand, counting down.
GATGTGATGTTGTGAAACAGCTGAGGCTGAATGTTGACAAGAATGTGTGCGCGCCCCATGTGGATATAATACATTTGCTTACGGCTACAGCTCCAGTCCAGCTCACAACTCGACTTTGTCTACTTCAGCACGGAGGCGTGGGTTTCTATATTTTATACTCAACGCAGAAAGGATGATGCTGATGTTATGATGTCGTGTAAATATTGGCTTGAGCATTATAATTTATAAAGAATTGGGAGAATGTAGTTCAAAATATAAATATTAATTAATATAAAATATTTTGAAATATTAATTTTCAGGAATATCACATGCAGTTTCTCTGGAATTACAATGACAAAACCACAATGAACTTCCTTGTCGCCGGTAACAATGACTACCTCCGGATATTCTTCGTACAGGTTTCAGGGTGCGGTTTACGTCATGTCTGGAACGAACCAAAGGATTCAATATAATTTCGAGAGGGACGCCAAAGGGAACCGTTTGGGGACAAATCAAATTTATAGAAAGTTTGAGGAGGGAGATTTTCTCTTGAGTCCGTACACCCTTTGGACGTTCCAGTTTTGAGTAAAACTGTATCCAGTGATAAGACAGTTAACTTTGACAAGCTCGGAAAATTTGTGGAAATGGTTGATTTGGAGTTGGTGTGGACAGGGGTTTATGTCAATGCAAATTCCAAACGGAACGTGGATTTGGAAATGAATAAATATAATGTGAGCGAGGAGAGTTTTTGGAGAGAGGTCGTAAAATAGTGTGGATCCTGCCACGGGTAACATCACATGGATTTCTGCACCACGCGAGAAGTTGGCCGACAGCGTGGATGGAAAAGTGCAGTACCAGTGTACAATAATCTTGTGGCGAGGAAAGTGACAATGAACAAAAGTATGATGGTATAGGGGATTTTAAGGGGAAAAGCTTCAGCACTTAAAGATTCTGAGCTGAATCAATTAATGTCAATTTCAATCCAGACAATTGAGGATGCCTGCAGAATGGGGCAATTCATTATGGTGTGAATTCCATTTTAATTAGGCCAATTCATTGACTCAGTTTTACATCTATTCTAATTAAAATCCTTGCGCTTGCATAATTAAGTTTAATGAAGAGAGAGCATATCACTTATATACAAACGCCTGAATGGATCAAGAGAGGTCAAGCTGATGCACTTGTGTTGTTGTGAATTCCGGCTCAATTATGGATACCCTTTATTGAAGCATGAGCATGACAAGCTTTATTTAACATTTTCTCGTTTTCATTTAAAATGCAACTAGCCAAATAAATGCGAAATGGCCTAGATATCAGCAACAATAGTATCTCTACTCTTTTGAGCAGATGATTCTCCAACAGTTGTAATTGGTTTAATCCGCACACTCCTTTTCCTCTTTGGCTTACTACTACTACTCCCCTCTTCATGATAAGTTCGCATATGACGCTTCAAGTAATGTCCGTGGGTGAAAGCACTCTCGCAAAACTGACACTGAAACGGCTTAATGTTCAAATGAGCCTTTCTATGACCATCTAGGCTGTACTTGCTTTTAAAAGTTTTCGGGCAAAATGTGCACTTGAAGCTGGAAACTCTATCGTGGATATTGCTTGTATGTTTCTTGAGCGCCCTCGGACATCTGAAGCGTTTATCACATTTAAGGCAAGGGAAGGGTCGCTCATTCCTGTCGTCACTGTGGCAAACCTCCAAATGTTGCTTCACGTCGCGAACGCACTTTCCGCATTCCGGACAAATCCTCCGTGGTCTTACGTATTTGGCTCTGACCTCTTCACTTTCTCCGTGAATGAGGGATCGATGAACGTACAAATGTCCTTTGCTCACGTAAATCCCGCACACCTCGCACTGAACCTTGTCCTTGTTATTCTTCCTTTCTTTTGGTTTCTTTTCTTTTCCTCGCAAGTGAGTGAGCTGATGCTTTCTCATGGCTTTTGGATGTTTTACAGTTTTTCCACAAGTGGAGCAGGTGAAAGTCCGCTC
>JAQFZW010002230.1:0-18875 GCA_034687055.1 Heteromurus nitidus | reverse complement strand
TCGAACACTGGCTTCGTCGCCATTTTCAATATTGGATGATGAATATTAAGACGAACACCGTAAATAATTCCAGGGTATTTGCAATTTTCCAGCGCTGGAACAGGAAGCGAGAGAGAAACGAACATAAAAATACGTTTGTTGAGATGAAGACGTATGTATGTTCCAGTCTCGTGTTGGCAAGAAGGTGCACAAACACAAGTCGTCTATTTGTGTTGTCCCATGAGTCAAACAAGCTTATTCTCTCGATCTCGATTGATATACAAATGAGAATAGAGCGTGGAGTGTACATATAATATACACATCCAGATATATGGAATTGTGGAATCAAATGAAATCCAACTCAAAGAAAAAGAACCAAAAATGAAAGCATGTTTTTTCTTTCTTTGTCTACCTTCTGAGATTAAGTTTGGCCACACATTAGTTTGAGCTTTATATCTTAGCGTCAGTTTGAGATATGAAATTTCTGTCCTTTCCTAAAGAAATCGTGAAATATGTTACAACTTCTTCAAACATCATGAACGAAGAAGAAAAGAATGATTGAATATCTAATTCTAGCATAGTGATATTTGGTATAGTCTTGACTTGATGGACTATTAATCCCCTGTGTTGATGGTATTTTTGGTGAAGGTCCTCCTCTTTTTGTAGTATACTTTTACTTTTCTGTTTTTGGAAATCGATGCATGAGAATTGAGTACTGAACGTGTTTCATTTCATACAGCTTTTGTATATTGGGAATGGATATGCAGCTTGGCAAAAAATTGCAAGAAAAGGAGTCTGAATCGAATGGGAATTGAATCAGAGTAGTCCAAAGAAGCATGCTTTTCTCTGCCTTTTGAGTTTTGTTGGGATGTTGGGAAGCATTCATTTCATTTGGCTATCACATCTTCAATTCAAGAGATAAAAAAGTAAAAGAAGGAACCGAAGGAAATAATATCTGCTCAGAAAATTTTGTTTGACATGGCTTTCATGAACTACTATGCTTTGTTGATAGTATCCTATGCTGGTCTGTTCTGCTGGTGTACATGAGTTTTACAAAATGTTGAATTGCCATAATATCAAATAATGTGTATATGACTTAAACTATATTACTCTCATGAAAATGACAATAATAACAATGTTCAAGATGGAAAATTATTGCCAAAATAATATGTTGAATTCCATTACGATCTCAATGTTTGTTGTGATGCGGTATATATTTGTGTACATGTCTCTAAAAACTACGTAAAACGTAACAATATGATTTAAGAATTAAATTTAAGTGCATGTAGCCAACGGAAATGTTGACGGTCACAGTACAAGATTTCAAATTAAACTGGAACTTGATTTAAAATTGTTGAACATTTACAAAATATCAGATTGACTCCATAATTCTTAATTTACGAATAAGATCCTGGTGTTGTATACATATGGGAATCCAGCCAAATCTCGAACCACTTGATACAAGTAATTTGAAATTCTAAATCATTCCTTTCCTTAGCAATAATTAAAATTAACATTTGTACATGCAAGTTCGAGAGTCACTCTACTTTATGTTATCTGCTTAGTATTAATATTTTTAGAATAAGTACATCCTCTAGAAAACAATTTATGTGTAACTGTAGTATGGTTGACATTAGTCCCGGCTGTCACGACAATGCTTCTCTGCGGCTTCAATAATCCGGTGGATGTGACTTAGAAGGAGGTGGGTTCTTATGCAGGTTTTATTTTGCCTGAACTTGTTATCCTTGCAAATTGGACAAGAATCACGAGACGATGATTTCATCCGTCCAATTATGCCTTCCAAGGACTTATCAATGTGTTGCTTGGTAACGCCAAGTGGAAGAAGACCTCGTCCTGTTAAGTATGCAGTCGTGTGTCTTATCAATTTGTGGGTGTTCCGTTGCTTCTTCGACGAAAAGTTTTTCCCGCATGGCACACATTCGCGAGGTCCTTTTCCAACCGCCGGGGTTGGTTTTCGGGTACGTCTTTTGTGTGTTCCTTCAACTACTTGATCATGAGACGGTTCTGCGTCTTCAATAGAAGCATTTTCAATGTTGGCAAGCACCTTATGCAGATGATGTTGAAGAAGATGTTCTCTCAATTTAGACTTCCGTTGTCTGAAACCTATCTTTTCACACAATGGACACTTCCAGTCAGACGGGTTCATCCGCGCACAGAAGTCTGCAATAGAATCCTCCAATTCTTCCTCGGAAATCCCTTGGGGAAGATGACCTTCCTTTTTAAGATGGGTCATTGTATGCTTTGTAAACAGATGGGTTTGCAGGCTCTCAACTGAACTAAAATCTTTTTCACATTCAATGCATTTCCGAGGATGGCATTCGTCCACAAGTTGACATCTTGATACATTCTCAAGCACCTTTTCCACGTGTTTACTCAAGATATGTGTTCTCACCCAACGTAACTTATCAGCGTTACATTTCGTCTGGTTGTCACAAAATGGACATCGCAATTGCCCTCGATGACCTTCCAGGTTGACCTTTGCAATAATATTTTCTATGGATACGCCCACTTGTTGCTCCGAAACTCCAGGAGGAATGGCGCCTTTATCAGACAGAAATGCGAAGGGGTGCATCTCTAACTGATGTACTCTTAAATGGTCCTTTCTGGAAGACTTCTTGTCGCAGTAGTCACATTGCCAAGGTCCATGGCTTGACAAGTCGGAATGACAAGAGTTGACAGAAGTCCTCTGAAAATTTCGAGCAGTGCGGATTATAGGTGCAGGAGTGACAATTACGTTAGTATTTCTTCCGTCACAGTTAGCTAAAACTGTACGTCTACTACGTCTTCGAACTGGCACCTCTATTTCTTCCACGATTTCGATTTCGGGTGATTGAGAATCTTCCAATTCGTTTCCTAATCCAATCTCAGCGTTCACTTCAGCTTGGGGGGAACCTTAAAACATAGCGAGGTTAAACAAGCTTAATCACCTTGATTACTTGAACAACTAATTTATTGAACCAATTACCTTCGGCGGTTACGTAGCTCCTCAACACCGAACTAATATTGGACCTAGCGTCGACACGTTCTCGACATTGTCCCACCTCAAAGTTCAGGTCGACTTCTGAATTTCCAAACACTTCAGGCTCCGTGGAAGGACTCGAAGTGGTCATTTGTCCTTCGTACTCATCCTGTGATCTACTCAAATCCAAAACCAAAACGCCCTCAAGAACAGTCCTCTGGAATCTCATGGAACAGGCTGGAGAGAAGATTATTTCACAAACATAGACTCTTTTATAATTTAATTTACCAAGACAATCGAAGCAATACACAATTGACAATAAGCAATTCATATTTCAAATTAAATGCGATTTAAAATAAATAAAAATGCCACGTACCATTCTCCCTCGTTTGCATTCTCAAATTGTCAACAAATCTGGCACAAACGACGTCCTCCACATTTTCATTATCTGACCGTCTCTCATACTGCATACTCGAGAACACGGTCCGAATCCTGGTCCCCTCTCTTCATGACCTTGTGCAGCCTTCCAACGCAGTCATCTATCTTCTTTGGAAGGTTTTCAAACTCTTCACACAACTGGCAAAATCTGTGTGTCAAAGAACAGCAATTGTTGCACAAAGTCACCTTGAGGTCGACATCCGTCAACTCTGGATTTGGTGTCACCGGAGGATGAGTTGAAGCAAATGGCACCTTGGTCAAATCCAAGTCTACTTGCACTTGTAAGTATCCAAGCAGCCTTCTGACTCCAGTCAGAGTTTTTATACTTTTTATTGTTGAATCGAAGTCGTCACCTCCTTCCTTCTCGCTGAAAATGCGACAATTGTCGGAGCTGAGGCAGAGAAGGCAAACACCTTTCGTATCGATTTCGAACACTGGCTTCGCCATTTTCAATATTGGAGGATGAGGACGATGAAGATGAACAATGAAACACGGGTAAATATTTCCAGGATATTTGCAATTTTCCACCGCTGGACACTGGAACAGGAAGCGAAGAGAAAAATGAACGTAAATACTTTTGTTGAGGAGATGAAGACGTATGATCTAGACTATTCTAGACTTTATGCACACACACACACACACAAAAGTTGCCTCTTGTCGACAATTTGTGTTGTCGGTTGTCGCACGAGTGAGTCTTCCAGGAATGCTTTGTGCTTTTATTTGATGGATCCTATAAGCCTGAGTATGGCTTTCTCTCTCGATATATGCAATATATGCAAATGAGAATGCAGCATAGAATATATCTGTGTATTGTTGAATCAAATGAAATCAAAGTCAAAGAAAAGGAACCAAATGAAAACATGATGTTTTTTCTTTCTTTGTCTACCTCTTGAGACTTTGTTCGGCCACACATTCGTTTGAGCTTTATTTCTTAGCGTCAGTTTGAGACATGAAAAGATATGAAATTTCTGTCCTTTCCTAAATAAATCATCAAATATACAACATCATAAACGAAGAAGGAAAGAATGATTGAATATCTAGCATATATGGCATTTGGTATAAGCCTTGATGGACTAATGTCCTGTGTTGATGGTATTTTTGGCTTGATGAAGATCTTCTCTGTTCTTTTTGTGTTTATTTTTACAAATCGGAAGTTGGCGTATATAGATTGTGTATGACAAAAACTACATGTCATGAAAATAAAATGTCAACAATAATAATGTTCAGGATGAAAATGAAATGGGAAGTTTCCCAAACAATTTATTGAATTTTGAATTCCAGTACGATATGACGATATCAATATTTGATGTGGTTTGGTTTGACAGGTTAATTTGGCATATTTAATAACAAATGTCTTCAAACTTGGATGAAAAAAAAACACTTTTTTGATATGAGCTCATCTAAAGATTAAATTCATACGTTCATGTAGCCAACCGAAAGATTGCGTTGACTGTTACAAGATTTCAAATTAAAGCTACTTCTTGATTTGAAATAATCGAATTTGCTGAAACATTACTTTGGATCACAACATAAATTCAGATCGACCACAACTGACTCGATCTAACTGATATTCTGAATTCTCAACTGATATTTTCGTAAAATCAAAAAATAACATCATGGTTTTGCACAGAGATTCCCTTACTGTGGTATTCCCTCCACCTCTCGAACTACTTGATTCAAGTGACTCCGCAACAAATGAACTTTCAAATCGTTCCAAATCCTTCTTTTGCACCATAAACATTCGTACGTGCAAATTGGGGATGATGTCATCCTGATTTTCTTTGTTTCGCTGGCAATTCTAGTCGCAGCTGCTATCACAGAGTCAGTTGAAACTGAAGGAGGTAACCTGTTCCTTAGCATGACCTTAGGGTGTCTTTGAAACTGATGTCTCATGAGATTTCCTCTTGAGATTCTATTCCGGCATTGAGGGCATTTCACAAGTCCCCCCACTTTGGGTTTCGGGGCTCTAGCAGGTTGGCGAGGTCGACCAACCATTTTCTTTCGAGAGGAAGGGGTTGGAGGTGGGGTTTCGCCTGGAACACTTCCAGTTCCCACATTCACTTTATCAAGAACCTGCTGCAAATGCTTACGGAGAATATGCGGCTTCACGCAAGGTACCCCAGTTCCTTGTAACTCATTGCAAAGTGGGCATTGGAGATGAGAAGCCTTGGTCTGATTCTGCTCGCCAAGAATGTCCGTCAATGCTGCGTTCAACTGATGTTCGGAAACGCCAGGAGGCAAAAGGCCTTTCGCTGAGAGAATAGAGATGGGATGCATGTTCAACTGATGAGATTCAAGTGTGCTCTTCTGGGTAAAGCCGATTTTGCATGGGACACATCTCCACAATGACCTTTTCGTTGTTGACAATGACCTGCCTTTCTTGTAATTATGTTGCAGAGGACGACTTTTCTTAACGTTCTTAACAATCTGTTGCAAATGACGGAGAAGGAGATGTACTCTCAAGTGGTACTTCCGTGAAAATCCCGTCTTTCTGCATAATGGACATTGGCTTACTCCAGCAGAATTCACCTTCCCAAGAACGTCCGCCACGGCCTTTTCCAATTGCTGTTCCGAAATGTGTTTAGGGAGTTGGCCCAATTTTGAAAGGTAGGCTGTGGCGTGCTTGCTGATTTGATGGGATTGATAACTATGTTTTTGAGTGAATGACCTTTTACATGGAACACATCTCCAAATTTTAGGTTGCTCAGCTTCACAAGAATTGGGCACGGTACTGTTTTTGGCATGGCCAGGAGCTGACTGTTCAACCGAATCATTTTCTGCATCTGATGTGAGCACCTCCTGCAGATGGCTTTGGAGAAGATGTGTTCTCAAATGAGACTTTCGTTTGTTGAATCCACGCCTGTCACACAAGGGGCATTGGAAGACCGACTCTTCCACCTGAGCCAGCATCTTTGCCAAGCATTGTTCCAATTTCGTCTCTGAAGTTCCTTGGGGAAGTCGGCCTTCTCTTGACAGGTAGTTCATGGTATGCATACTTATCTGATGAGATTGAAGGGCCGTATTTGAACTATAATATTTTCGGCATGGAATACATCGTGTTTGTTGTCGCAGATATTCTTCGCGTCTGTCTGCTAAATTTTCGAGAACCTGATGCAAGTGCCTTTGCAAAAGATGTGTTCTCATTACACTTTTTGTTTGGAAGCCCCACCTTTCGCAGAAGGGACATTGACGCGGCTGAGAACCATGTTGTGCAACAATACTTTCCACAGATGTGTTGAGTTGTTGCTCGGAGATGTGAAGAGGTAGAGCGCCTTTGTCCGAGAGGAGGGAGAAAGCATGTTGCATAAATTGATGAGTTAGCAAATTGTCCTTCCGAGCACAACTTGTTTCACAGTAAACACACTCCCACGCCAAGGACGTTGTCGGCTGCATTTGAGGTTGTGCCGTTTGTGTGTCGTCCATCATATCCCTATTTGTCGGGTTCCGGTGGACTCCCACTTCGTCACACTTCTGCAAAGTAGGAGGTTCAAGTTCCTCACTTTCTTCAGCGCTTAAATCCGTATCTTGCTTGGCATTTGTGAAGGTCTTCAAAGAAATCCTCGGGAGGGAAATGCCGACCTTTTGGAAAACTGGAAATTTCCAAAAAATAAATAAATACAGTTAAATTGTAATTATCTTATGAAGTATTCCTTTTTCACATTTTACTTTAATATTTTTGTACCCTTTTCCATAATTTCTCCCCTTAACACCCCCAAAATCTCGTCCATACTTCCAGTTCCTCCCACCCTCCTCTGAAATTCTCGAACACGATCTCTATCTTCCCCTCCCTTTCCCATACTCTCCTGAACTTGCCTGATACACAAATCCAGTTGCAACCGAATGCCGTCCAGCGCCTGATACAACTCCAGAAAGTCATTTGTCACCTCAGAACAATCGTCACATAACGAAATTCCCAAATTAACACTATTTTCAACCCGAGAATTAGGACCTCTCAACTTCATCAAGTCCACCTTGAGGTAGCGAAGGAGCATTTTAAACCCTGCTGTCGTTGAATCCAATTTACTTAATTGACAAATATTTGCCAAGGGTGAGCAGTTTTCTGAGGTGAGGCAAAGAAGGCACATGCCTCCTCCAGTGTCAACTGGACAACTGGCACTGGCCATTGCTGTCAACTGTTGCAAATTATATTTTGTGTATTGTTGCCACCAAAACCAATCACTTCCTTCACCAGAGGATACAAAATGAATGACTGATTGCTTCTACTTGTTCACAGCTGTTGTTTCATATTCTTGTGAGTTAATGTGATTAAAGCATGTATCCCATTCAGTCCTTCAGTGTATTCACTTAATTAACATTGTTGGGATAAGCACATCCGTCTCATTCAAACTCTTTGTTGTCACATACGGCGTCTGCGTCTGCCGTCTGCGCTGTCAGATTGACAGCAGCACACAGTATCTACATTCCCTGTGGAAGTAGAGTTTATGGCGGGAGACGCGTTCAAACCAGCTGCCAGATGTAAACATAAACAAGCATGGGAAAGCATTTTTGTTCGTTTGTTGTTGTTGACATTTTTTCATAGAACTTAATTTAAAAAATAAAATTAATTAAGATGAATAGTTAGATTCTCAGAGCACAGAGTGAGAGTCTAGAGTAGTGAAGATGACTTCGATATTTAAAGTCGATACTGAAGGAAATTGCATTTTTTGTCGTAACCCCAATTGTCAAAAGACATCCACGAATGGAAATGAAATTAGGACAGAATCGAAAATGGGATTTAAAATGCTCCTTCGCTATTTAAAAGTTGATATAAAGGAGCTAGTGAACTTGGGCGAGGATTCTAACTGTGATAATATCAACTTCGGACTGACGCTTTGTGACAAGTGTGCCCCCATGACGCAGGAGTTTTTCCACACGTTTCTCGAGTACGAGAGGATTCTACTGCAACTGGACGAGTGTGCGAGTAAACTGAAGAACGCAATTGTGGAGGGGGAGGAGGAGGAGGAAAAGAATGTGAAAAGGGTTCTAAGTCTAAGAAGAAGGCTGAATCGGAAGAGTGTCAAGGATGGAAGAAATGCTGAAGTTGCGGAGGAGCTGAGGAGAAAAATCGTAGAGAAATGTAAATGTACGATAATGATGTATATAATTGAATTTAGTAAAATTAAAGAATAATAGAATATGAGGATGACATGGGCAATGGGAGAAATTATAATTCTACTTCTTTGATTGGCGTTTCAGGTTCTGGTTCTAACAAAGCAGATTGCACAAGTCCAAAAAGGATGATGAGGACATCGACACCGTCGTCGAAGACAATGATGTCTCCTGGAGCTGGGATAATTAAAACCAAACCTGAAGGAGTTGTCATAGGAGACAATTCAAACTTTACTGATTCAACAGGCTTCAACGATGCCCGGGAAACAACAACAACCAAATCAGTCGGACCACCTGTGACAATGGAATCTGAACAAACAAGATGGAAATGCGCCCACTGCGGAAAAAGTTTCACCGCACAGACTGCTCGTCGTAGACACATCTTGACTGCGCATCCAATGCTTGAATTTTCGAACAAGATGCCGCCTGGAATAACCGAAACGCATTTGGAAAACTCCCTCCTCGCCTTGCTTTCGAAAACTCGGAAGACCCGTGCCCGTGTGAACATGAAAGGGATGAAGTCACAGTGCAGACTCATGGTGGATTGTCCATTCTGTAAACTACAACTTGTGAGGTCAGACGCGTTGCGGATCCACGTTCTTCGTCTTCATTGGAACAAAGTTATTGAGAATATTATACAGCCCCCCGATGAAAATGTTCAAGTGCCAATCAAGGGAGTGGATCCAAGCTGGAAACCTGTGGTCAAATATCAATGTAATCTATGTGGACATTGTTTCCCTTCCTCACAATCTTTAGGGGATCACCATACTTCAAAACACGGACAAAATCCAGATTTGTGTATTTATTGTGGGAAGGAATGTCGTCGTGGAAGCCTGAGTAGGCATGTGAAGATATCGCATCCTTTTCATGGATTTTCACATCAAATCCCGGAGGGTGTTGGTATTTTCGAACAAACTTTCAATGCAGTTCTAACTGAAATTGAGGCCAAATCCCCTACTACCCTGTGTCCAATTAGCAACTCTTTGATGTATGAGTGTTATTTTTGCGGATTAGGATTGAGATCTAATTTGGATGTGAAAATGCATTTGCTTCGTGGCCACATGAAGGAAATCATTGAGAAATGTGTAGAGGAAGAGAAGAGTTCGTCAGCAGTCTCAGTGCGCTCCAGTGTAGATACTGTTAAGTTGGGCGAATGTGGTCAACAAGCATCAGGTACAGGTGGAGTGCAAGGAGAGAACGTCATAGCCTTGAAAAACAGCACGGCTGTATTTTCATTGGACCTGGACCCACATTTCAGCGAGGAAAGCAGTCATTTCATGGAGATCCCGATCCCAATGGAAATGGAGAACGAGATTGGCAATGAAGAATTCGAGATCGAACAGAAACCGTTTGTTCCAGTCAATGACCCGTTAGGTATTTAAATTTTTAAACTGCAAAAAATTTCAACTGTTGTACTAGAGTTAATGTTGAATTTTCCATAATAAAGGTCTGGATAATCTGGAAATTTAAAAACATTGTATATGCGTCCAAAATTTATTATTGCTTTGTAACAATTAAATTTATTTAAAATATACCAACTCAAAAGATAACCCGTTCATGTGATAAGGATTTGGTCTAAGATACTTTCCTAAAGTACCTTCTTCGTCGCAAAGTTGGTAGGTTGGAAGTGAGGTTTCATATGCCTACCTTGACATTGAAGTCGCGCACCCTCAAGACTATAACGACAAGACTTCGTTCCCACCCACTAACCCACCTCATCACACCCTCTAAAAGGTTTTCATTGCATAACATTGCTTTTATTGGCAAAATCATCCTTTGTTTTCGTTAGGTACCACAAAGAAGATTTTTCTATTTGGTTACGTTACAGCCAGTTTAATTCCCATTTTTTGGCATTAGAAGGCCGCGACGACTATGATTCTACGATCACAACTAAAAACACAATCACGCTGGTTCCGCACAACTAAACCCAAGCTGAACTTTGTTTCATGAATTTGCATTTTTGTCCAAAATTCAGCAAAACAAAACATGAACGAATTGTTTTCTTACATAATCACTGATTGGATTGGATGGAGGGCCAATCATGACTCCTAGGACGTGCCAAGCCTCCAATTGCGCATCAAAGAAGTCAAGCAAAGCGTGTCCTAACCTAAATACGGCGACTCGTTAATTGAGTATAAAAAGGCTGGGTCAACTGTCAACAAGTCATCAGTTCATCTTCCACCTCTCAGAAAACAAAGTCTTTTTTCTCTCTCTTCTTAATTTGCTTGCTAAGCACTTCAAAACACAAAACTAGTCACCATGCACAAGCTTGTAAGTAGTTCTTCTCCAAAAAATTTCTTTAGATTAATTTACTGAAAATTCCTTTTTTCTTAATCCGGTTTTTGATTCTCTTCTGCAGACAGTTTTAGCCCTCTTCGCAGTCATCGCTGCTGCCTCTGCCGGCGCAGTGGGTACGTGGAACGGCGCAGCTGGATGGGGTGGATGGGCAATCTCCCAGGGTCATCCCCAAGGATACGGCTGGGGCGGTTGGGGAAATAACTGGGGAGGCAACTGGGGAGGAAACTGGGCCGGAAACTGGGGAGGAAACTGGGGACATCATGGACAATGGGCTCTCGTCAACAATGGATGGGGCTGGGCCAACAACGGTTGGGGCTGGAACAACGGACACAAGGGAGTTGTTGTCGTCGGTTAAGTAGATGAAAAAAACTTAAAATATACCGGCCCAAGGCACCCGTCGTCCTTACTTCTTCTTTCCAGCCTTCTTTCCTATTTTTCATGCGTCGTACAAAAACTTTTACATATATTCGGCCTCCTCTCTTCTTCTTCTTATTTAAATTTTGTTCGTCCAGTGCCAAATTAATGGACAGTTTTTTATTCTTTCTTCTCATTTTTAAATTTGTTGAATTTCTCTTGTTTCGTTAATTGTTAAAATTGTTTGTTTGAAAATCTCTTTTTGTTAATTCGAGAATTTGTTATGTTGTGAAATTATGCCAAAACTATTAAAATACACGCCCGGTTAATTTTGATCAAAGTAGAAACTCGTAACAACGATTGCATCTTTTTATTTTTCATACACTCATACAAACATTGGACCGGCGACCTCTGGAATTCGAATGGTGTATTTTCCATCATAAAAATAAAAGGAGCAACCTGTCTTTGGCTTATCTGCGTCAAATATTGGTCGTTGAGGTGATGCCTCATTAGAATGCACCATGCAAACTGTTTTGACTAAATTAATTAACGCTCCACTGCTCGTCAGACACATGACAACTTGATAGGTTGCATATTTTTCTCGTTGTTGAAACGTGATTAAAATCAATTGAGCCTTGGCTAAGGATTATACGCCTACTTAAACCCAAAGTTTAAGGTAGGTACCTTTTGCCTTAAAATGTAAAAATAGCCTAATTTTTCGTGTAATTAAGATTAAGACGCATGCATGCCTTTCGTAAAAAAGGACGCGGACGTTCATTTCATAGTTTTCATGAAAAATCATGATCATGAATGAAGCCAATAGCCCAGACATCAGACAAAGTTGCATACAAGCTGTATTGAAGAACGTGTGTGTGAGTTTGTGAAATGATGCGCAATGCGCATCATAAAAACAGCTGGGCAATGCGAACATCAGACGAAAAAAGTACATTTTTTATAGCAAACATCTGACAGCAGCCTGCCGACAATAATATTTTTGGACATTTTTCTCCATCCTGTCACCTGTCATTATTATCAGTTGTTACGTAGGTTATTCGTGTATTTCTGTCACCTGTCACTGTTCACTGTGGACTTTGTCTAGTAACACAACAGGAATATTTTCGCAGTTTGCATTCTGGAAGCTTTTGAAGAATTTGTTGGAAGTTGGAAGTGTGCGGTTGGAGGTGGCAGTGTCAAATGTCACCATGTTCCATCATCAGGTGAGCACTGAAAGTGACCCTGGTTCGGGAGGACTTGTCGACAACATTCTTTACGAGCTCGTGTGCTGTTCTGAGTGGAAAGAGGAGAATGAGGTATGTTTTCTTTCAAATTAAATAATGTTTCTTTCCATTTGCAAATTGGTCTTGTGTCTTGAGCTGATGGTACTAATTCATAATTTTTGTAATTAGTTATAGATATTAGTTATTAATGTAAAGTTATGTCATAATATTTTGTATTCACAGGAAACGACAACAGCATCCTCTCCAGTAACCCTTTTTTCGTATATTGACCCCAAGCATTTCTTGGCGAAGAAGCCTTTAAGTACTAATGAAGCTGTGGAATGGTGGGTGCATTTAAAAATCAGTCGAAGTGCATTTAAATAATTTGTACTCTTATCGTAAGTTTGACGATTAAAATTGCATTAATTTTTTTGTGCACACGTTCACAGGCTAAAGAGTGCAGGTCCTCCTTGGCAGTTTGCCTTATCATCTGATGGAAAGTTTGTGGCGGTTCTTCAAGGAACTCTTTTGGAGACTCGGTCGATAAAGGATAATTTTGCAACGGTGTTAGGAAGATGTCCAAGTAAATACGTGCAACGTGTGAAATTGTTGGATTTTAAAGTGAAGTTGGAAGTGACCACATTCTTTAATTAATTTCTAATTGTTTGTTTGTTGTGATGACAGTCGTCAAAGATCCCATACCTAACTTGAGGTGTATGGCATGGAGTCGAGACTCAACTTTACTGGCCGTCGCCTTCACAAACGGCACCATTGTTTTCTACGACATTATGGCGTCTCAGCTCAACTCCGTCCGACGATACACCCTTCCCAGTCAGGAAGAAAGCTCAAATTTGTTCGCCAAGGAAAATGCGTTGGTTGGATTGTTCTTTTCATCGGAGCGTGTCAAGAAAAATTCTTAGTGAGAAAAACTAGCAGTTTAAAATAATATTCCTCCTTAATTACAATTGTCTCCAGAAATTTTCATTTTTCTAACTGAATTTATTCAGTCCGAATGAGCTTATCAGCGTTGATGGGCGAGGATCGGTGAAATGTTACCGACAAACGAATGCGGACCAGTTTGTTCTTAATCATGAGGCATCTGTTCGAAAGCAGTATCCGCGAGGTGTGAACGCTGCCGCTCTGGTAGAATCCAGTGGCATTGTTATCATCTCAGGCTGTCTGGAAGTAGACTCACCGATGAAAACCCAAGTAAATAATTTAAACAATAAAAAATGTTTCTAGATAGTTTATACGATTTTGTAAGAGACTAGCTGACATTTACAAAATTTCTTATCCACAGGAGCCAAGTATTGAAAATGGGATTACAGCGTGGCGTCTTGTCAATGATGCTCCGTACTACAAAGTTGTGTTTACTGTAGACGACAGCAATTTCAGGATGGACACCAGGAATTTATGGCAGAGTGCGCTTTCAGCATTGCTGTTTAGACAGACCACTTCTGTAAGCCGTATTTCTGCAGTATAGAATTTTCAAATGTAATTTTAATCTTATGTTTGATTATTTATTTCAATTTAATTTCTTGTGCAGGATTCTGTGTTCAAACTTGTGGTGTCCCAAGACAGCAAATATGTTGCAGCTTTACACGTTTCCGGAACGATCTCCTGTTGGCATTTACCCTCCCTCAAGTTATACCGAAACTGGCCTTTGAAATTACAATTTCAATATCACACGGAAAATCCTAGATTTAACAACAAATGGAGACTAGTTTTCAACAGGTGGAACACTGAACATGTGGATGACTGGCGTTTCTTTCCGTACGACATAAACTGGTGGAGTGACAGTGTATGTTTTCATGGCACATGAAATTCCAAATTCTGTTTTTTCATTCATTTTAAAAGTCTCTTTTCCACTATTCCTTCCACAGGCCTTAATTGTATCCAGGGTCAACGGATGTTCCTCACTGTTATCTCTGGAAGAAGAGGTTCCCTCCAGAAATCTACTCGGTGACTCGCCAGAAATGTTCGAAAGTCCCGTACCAATCTCTCCCCGTCACGGCAAAGGCTTCCTCTGTATGGAATGTGAAATCTGGCTGAAACCGGAAGAGCGGCGAGATGCAAACGGAGAAATCATTCCAAGTCCGAAAGTTGGCCTGGAAGTATTAAACACAAATGACGGAGGCTACCTTGTCAAAAATATCGCCCAGGAAGTGCTCTTCTGGCTCACCGACAACGAACGATTCCGTCCTCCTCGACGAAGGAAGAGGAAGCCGCCCGTGTGGCAATTTACTCATCGACTATTCTCTCTTCGGAGTATAACTCCGTTGGAGCTCTTCTACCAAAAAATTGAAGTTGAGGAGTACGGGGAAGCTCTCGACTTGGCGAAAGTTTACAATCTCGATCCGGATTTGGTTTACCAGATGCAGTGGTCACGGAATCCCGTTTCAATTCATAGTATTAACGACTACTTACGGAAGATCAAGAAGAGGAACTGGGTTCTGAGGGAATGCCTGGACAGAGTACCTGACAACATTGATGCTGCTCGAGAACTCCTCCAGTTTGGGATGAAGGGAACGGATTTGAGTGCTACGGTGATGATTAGTCAAGGCCGGGATAACGGGGAATTCATTTCGTGGACACCAGATGACTTGGATATTCCGCAGGAGGAATTTCTTCTTCTTGTGGATCCAAAGAATTTGGAAGTAAAGTTGGTGCTGAAGTATAGAAAGCAGTTTATTTATTTTCTCGACATTCTGGATACTTATGAGCTAATGCTCGGAGGACCGAGGTTGGCAGAGGAAAATTTTGATGGGAATGTGTACGCGAAGCTTCGAAGCAGAAGTCCTGCAGAATCGGCGATGGAAATGGCAAGATCTAATGACATCAGTGGACTGAGGATCATTCTTACAAATCATTGGGAGGAGATTGAGCAACATTATTTGCAAGTTCTTTCCAGTTTTCCAGAAACAACGAGTGCTCATGATTATAGGTACGTCTCAACACTTTTAAAAATAGAAAATAGAGATTTCCTCATTTATAAAATAAATCACACTTTTGTTTGCGTAATTTTTTCCAAGGGATTTCTTACCAGAAATTGATCGAAGTGGAGGTGTGCTACTTTGGAGTGATGTTGAAGCAAAGGAGAAGGATTGGTGCGAATCATTTTTGCAACCTGATGGTAGCAAGTTTAAAAGGTCATCTTTCGGATCGCCGTTCTCCAACAGCGTAACTGTGGAACAGATAACCACGTGGTATGATGAAAGAATCAGGGATATTGAGCGACACAGTGGAATCGTTAGTCATGCTTTGGATTTAGCTCGATTGGGAATTCAGAGGAATGTTACGGTAATGATAGGCTTATCTGAAATATTCATTAAAAAACCCAAATCTGCACAAAAATGTTCATGTGCTTTCTTTCGCTGTGTATGTTACAGGGCCTGGCAATGCTCATGGATGATTTGGAAACTGTGGAGGTGCTTGTGTATGACGTTGGGCTTGACATAACTTTAGAGAAACTGGAGGATTTGGGCTACAGCGAGCGCTTAGATCTTCTTATGTCATCGGCCACTGAGGAAACTTTCACTTCACACTTTCGGAAATTTGTGGTGCCATTCCTGCAAAAATGCAACGAAACGGAACCCGGTGCTAGGTTTTATCTGCTCGACCAATACTTGACGAACTTGGGGGAAAGGGATTTGAAGAAAGTGTTACAGGTAAAGAACACCTTTCTACTTTCAATCACAAAGAATTTAAATCTGAGCTCAACTAATAATTTGAACGCTGTTTAAAAATATTAGATCATGGAAAACTCCAGACCCGGCACCCCCGACCCCATCGTTCCCAACCTCGAAGAACTAATGAAACTAGCATACAACTGCATATACGCTTGCAAAAGTGTCAAAGAAATTGACAACATCTTAGCAATCCTCAACTGTCTCCCGGAAAGAAATCGTGGAAACCTCAATGACTCCTTGAAGGAGCAACATGATGAGATCGACGAGCTCGAACTGCACTATCAAGGGGCAAAGATCCTTATCAAATATGATGTACCCTTGACACTCGACCAGATTAGACAAATTACAATAGACCACGATTTCGAGGATAAATGCATGGAGTTGTTCAAGAGACTCTGTCTCTCTGGAAGATTAAGGTTTGTTTAAAAAAAATCAAATCCAACCTGGTTTTCTTTGAAACTCTTGTAATTGTAAACCTTACTCTCCTACGTTTCTGAATTGCATTTCGATTAATTATTTTGCATTAAATTAAATAATCTTAGAAAAACACCCATGAAAGTGACGGAATGGAAAACAATGCTGTACGACATGCTGGAACTCCAGAAAAAGGTCTTTTCCGAATTTCCCGTCGAGCTCTGTTTCGAGGTAAGATTATTAAGTTGTTAAGTAATTTGATTAATTGGGTTATAATCTATATCAGGGCAGTATTTAATTGCCATTTAGATAAAAGAATGCGTTTTGCATACGCAATTTTGCATAAAAATTCCTCCAGTATGCATAGCATAGGTATAGCTGACGTGTGCACTGTGTTTGTCCAAGTTGCTCCAGGGAAAGGGTTGAGTGAGACGTGGGAACCAAACCCATCTGCTCTCATCTCATCATCAACACACTTCGCAGGTTTTGTTTTCATTGTGTCGGTGTCTTGTCTGGCTGATGGTGGACAAATTTTAATTTGTGTTTTTTTCATTCTAATAATTGTCGAGTCGAAAGACTATTAAAAGTATTTATTGAAAGTACAAATCGGAATTTTCTTGGATCCAGCGAGATGAGTTCTATGACATTTGGGCAGAAGACTTTTACCCCAACACCACCGGAAAAGGGTAGTTTCCCTTTGGATAGAGAGAACATTTGTAGGAAGTTTATGATTTCTTACATGATCTGCTTGAGGGACAACAACCACACTAATGAGTTGTGTCGCAAGGAGGCTCTTGGCTACTTCAAGTGCAGGATGGAAAATGACCTCATGGAGAAGCAGGATTTCGATCGGTTGGGGTATACCCCAGAGGAAATCGGAAAGGCGGGCGGAGATCTTAAGTGAAGATTGGAAATAGCTGCTGAACGTTAAGAACTTGACTCATATTTAGTGATAGTGTTCTTCCAGTTAAAAACTCATAATTTCAATTGCTGAAGTGCAATTGACAGTGTTTTAAGAAAGGTGAATATGGTTACCAGTGAAACAGCCAACAGCTGACAGCGCTCAAGATTTTAGTCGAACAATTTAGCCCTTTCTTGACATTTTATGTGCTCTGTGCTCATCAATATGTACCCGTGCTTATCTTCTGAAAATTTCCAAAAATTTCTGCAAACTTAGAAAGAATTATCCAATATTTTCGTAACTTCTGTGAACTCTGATCTTGCTCTCACTTCAGCATGGCTTTCTACTCACCATGTATGGCGTCCTACGGCGGCTCCTGCAACTGCAACCCAAAGAAGCAAAAAGAGAAACTGAAGGTCCTTGTTGGGGTCACTGCCAGCGTTGCAACAATCAAGTTAGGCGAACTAGTGGACTCCCTCTACTCCCTTCTCTCCGTCGAAGAAGTGGCAGTCGTACCAACGGAAAAGTCTGAAAAGTTTTTCGACCCCGTCAAAATTACCAGTATTGGCAGCAATCATCTAAAACCGGAAGTGAAAATTTGGAGGGATTCCGATGAGTGGTCCATGTGGAATGGGCGAGGCGACCCTGTTCTCCACATCGATCTTGGAAAGTGGGCTGACGCCATGATCATAGCCCCTCTGGATGCAAATACTTTGGCGAAAATATCAACTGGACTTTGCGACAATCTGCTGACTTGCGTTTTACGAGCTTGGGATCTGAAGAACATAAAAAATAAACCGGTTTTCTTTTGTCCAGCGATGAACACGAAGATGTGGGAGCATCCCTTGACTGAAGAGCAGGTTCAGACCTTGACAAGTTTTGGATACAAGTATGTTCCTCCAATGGAGAAAACACTGATGTGTGGAGATACTGGAGTTGGAGCGATGGCATCTGTTGACACGATTGTTAACACTTTTGGAAGCTACGTTAGTCAAATGTGTACTTGTGGGAGTGGCAGTCAGTCCGAGTCCATGGCCCATGGGAGCGGAAGAGGAAGTAAGAGTGAGGGTCGTCGTTCCGGAAGTGAAGGTCAAGGTGGCAGCGGAAGTAAAGTCGCCAGTCCAGAAGCTAGCGGAAGTAGTTGTCAGTCATACTCACACGGAGAAATCGAGGATAAAGATGAAGACTGAAGATATACATGCAACTTGAAGTTCAACATTATTGTTAAAACATTCGAACAATAAACTTTGGCAATTTGTTTGATTTCAGTTCAGTGTCTTTTTTGGTTTTAATTTAGTCTAGTTCTCGTAGACTGAGCGAGTTAATATATATTGCATCATTTTAGTAAATAATTGGAAGCCGGACGAGCCCGAAGGGCGAAGTCCGGCGTTAATCATATGAGCCACCGGATGACCCGAGGGGTCATCACCGAAGTGATGACCAAGTGTTTACCTTTCGAAGCTCCCCTTCAGGGGGCAGGAGGATCGTCCACATTT
>JAQFZW010002229.1:0-18878 GCA_034687055.1 Heteromurus nitidus | reverse complement strand
TGAAATTACGGATTAATTATCTATAATATAATCAGTGGTTATAACAATTACACGCTCAACTGATTCAAAACATTAGTGCGAGAGGTAAAACTGAGGGGCATCGCCGTAAAAATGCAAGTTGCACTACAAGTTTCAACCAGTGCAGCGTCACAATTGATCTTCACCTCTTCCGGGGAAAAAATAGTTGAGTGGGATGGGTGAGACGTGAGAGGAAGGAATTTTCTGCAAGATTAACTGCATTCCTGTAACCGACACACACTCACACAAACTGTTTACCGCTTATATTATGATAATGATTATGGAGGCGTGTAAGTGTCTGTGCTGATGTGTACCGAACAAAAGGAAAAGGTTTGTGGTTGTGACCGTTTGAGTATATGCGTCAGCATCATTTTCCCTTCAACCTTTTTTCAGATTCTTCTAGTCGATGGAATTCGCTAGGTTGAAAAATTGTCTGAACCTATTTTGGGACTGATATAGCGCATAAAAGTTGGATAGACCATTGTATCCGAGTCTTTATATATAGCTCCTCCAAAATGACATAATAAATAATGTATTTCGATGTGAGTTCGCGTAGCAATCATCAGGCACGGCGTTAAATGATGAAAGCCAATCTCACCGAAGCCAATCAGAGCAAGTATAGTAAAACATTTAGTGGAGAAAGTAAAAAAAAACATGGGGTTGCTAAACTTTCGAAGAACCTTCTTCCAATACTTTTTTCTCCACGTAGTTCCCTGTTGCAATTGGTTTTGTACGAATGACGCTAGTTGTCCGATCCGAATTCCGATTCTGACATTACTTCCAGCTTTCGTCTTCCATTTTCTTCCCACCTCCCATCACTTGTTTTTTCTTCAAGCTGCGTTCCCCTTATCAGTAAACTATTTAATGGAACTGTTTTTTACGCACAAGACACTACCCTCATTTATGAAACTAAAGTAGGTAGACATGTGCCCCGCATGAAACAAAAGTCAAACTTTTGTTTTCTCGCTTGATTGTCTTCCACATGTTTGGAATAGAGCACACACCGTATGGCGTTCAAGGGAAAAAAGGACTAGATTCACTTTACCGTGAAGAAGACGATACGCTATGGTATTGTCCCTAATTACGTGAAATGGCAGAAAGTAACACACTGTTATTGTTGGCTGACTTTGAGAAAAACAAGATAAAAAAACTAAGCATGAAACTTGATTGGAATTTTCTGGATTTCGCCACTGAAACATATACTTATACATACAGCGGCAGTTCTTCCTTGCATACGACGGCTGGCTACAACTACCAGATTTCCGTGTTTAACTCATATTTTCCATATAATTGGACGGAGAGCGTTTTGACTGATGGAAAGATATGGAGAAATGAAATCAAATGAAGAACGTTTAAATACATAAGGTGTGGAATCAAATGGAGTTCAGACTATGAATTTTTAACTAAACAGTTCAAGAATCCATTCATAAGAATTCGCCCACAAAATCCAAGTTCTAGCTGCCTTCAGAGCAAGGTGAATGGAGGGAAAGAGAGAAAACCTGCTACATATTTTATGTAAATTGGTTCGATTCAGTCGAGGTGGCCGAGTCCCATGCAAGAATGAAATGTAGAACGTGAACAAACAGGAGCATTTAGGGACGGATATACTTATCTATATATCTTCATCTCACACACACACACACATGGATCCCATGTTTCCCCGCAATTCCAATCCCTACTCACGCAATCGCTGTTATTATTTTTATCTTTCTCCAACTTTCTCTTTGAGAGAAAGTAACTTTGAGCAAGTGAGCGATGCAGAGGATGAGAGCTGCATAGAAGTAGGTTGCTTTCCAACATAGATACGAGTTTCATGAGTTTTTCGCAGAGAGCACAGTGGAAACGTTACTTTTTCTTCATTCTCCTGCCATTTTATAAGATTCATGATGATGCATACATATTAAAGCTCGTCGTGGATCACCTGAATTTTCTAGTTAGTACAGCTTTTATTGCCCCATTGAAGATCCAGAGAGTTTCCAGAGAAACGAGCTGCTGTGATATTCTCTGCAACAATTTTCCCCCTCCTGAGAGTGAAGAAGGGAAGACGATGAGTCTTTTGTGGATATCCTTTTTCGAACAGAGAAACCACTGTTTATTTATTGTATATCTGCGACCGAAATATACAGCCGAGCTTAAGTCTGTGTGAAGAAAGACGAATCGTATATGAGGGAGAGAATGAAGGAAAGTGTTATTTATTGGTTCGACAAGGAAAACAACGGAAGGAAAGGCGCCCTCACGTTTCTAAACCATTTTTCCCTTACCTTTCACTCTGTCAGTCTTATTTGCGAACGCTGGCTGTATTAAAAATAAAAAAGTACGTGTCTTGCAGGCCTTTGTGCCCTTTTTTTAAAAAAAGTCTGAAAAGTGAAGATTTTCTTTTAAGGAGAACGCACGAGTCTATTCTAGGACCCAAGAAAAGTCGAACAAAAAAAAGCTGAGGGACCCAAGAAAGGGAATCGAGCGTCGTCTTGAACGACAGCTCTGCAAATACAAGAGAAAAGTAGGACGGCGAATGAGTTACACCGATAATGTTGGGGGAGGATGACGATATAGTTCATCGCTTGAGGCAATTTTTAGAGGACACATTGTGTACCTTGATAAATAAAGTAGGTAGGTAGGTAGTATAGGTACATATCTACACGCGCATACAGAATTTTCACCGCAGGCCACAAAAGCTCCCCGTGTTCCCCACGCAGATAACTACCGTGGGAAAAGTGAGACTGGACGAGTTTCTCCTTTTCCCACTAAATCTTCGAGAAGATAGATGAAGGCTGATAGATTACAAATTTCATAAATAAGCCCACAAAGGAAAATTCCTTTTCCCACTTCCTCCATTCAAACCGTGCGTGCAGACAGAGACACAATGAACGTTTTATACTTGTGAATTGCCTAGGTTTAAAATAATGAGCTTCAACTCTCAGCACACCTCAACTTGTGGTTATATGCTTGCGTATACAAGTACCATTTGTATTCCTCTTTCTCCGTTTTATTTTCTTGGGCTCCATTTCCCCCCCCCCCCAAAAAAACTTCAATTTCAAGTGATAGTGGGCTGCCCTAGCCGAAGGCACAATTGACTACCGAAGCGAAGACTGAGGAAGGAAGGGCGAAATTGAGTGAGTTGTGGAGAAAAGTAAAGTAGGTAGTGAAAGTCGACCCAAAGTTTAATTCGAGAAAAGGTCCAGTCCAGTCGACTCTGATCTTCACTTCAAATGAAGTACAAACTAAAGTTGATTTTCCCTTCTCTCTCTCTCCCCCTCGTGTGCTCACCCAAGGAGAACTAAACTGGGCAACTACAACATCTCTGGTCATATGTGCGAATGGGTACATTGTGAACGTGTTGGAAATCGAGACTCTTGTACACTTCATTGTATGCATGTATACATTAAGATTTTTTTCCCTGCATGTCAAGTGCGCCCTGTTTCGCACTTAAAATTCCTCCCAGATATCGCCATATGCATGGATGTTCTCTCGCTCCGGAGATGGTGTTCACACAGGTAGAAAATTTCCAATCAACAACAGAAGCTCGCGAATTGACATGTTTTTTATCAGAGGAGAAGGAAGGCGAAAGAGGAAGAATGAATACACTTACAGAATTGCTAGCACTTATATTCTCACATGTGGTCTACGTGAAGTACATAAGTCAATGAGAAAGTTTTTCCTTTTTTTCTCTTTTGCCCCTTACATTTCAAGCATGTATATTTGGTTCATGCGATGCGTGTGCTCGCTCCCAATTCTCCATGTGCCTCTTTCCATCATCATGAAGGGCAAAGTTATGCTGAGCGGAGGAGGGAGAATGGGAAAAAGCTTGAAGTAAGCATGTGAAGCATGCATAAATGTAGCATGAAGAGGAGGAGAGAGAGAGACAGATGCCTATTCTTTTTATTTTTAGCCACCGTTAAATTCCACTTGACTTGTTCACGCTGATGTGACTTGCACGCTTTAAAAAAACTTCAAGTTTTCTTACGTTAGACTTGTTTCTTCTTCCCTCTTTCTTGACTCTTATGATTTTTCCCCTCCGAGTTTTTTCCCATGGTACTTAATTTCCTTTTGTGGGAGAGAAAGATATGAGCCATATTGTATTATTCCTTGTCCTGATTTTTCCCTCTCTACGGATACTTCACTACGTAGAGAGTGTGTGTGTGGTGTAATGTGTGTTTCGCTACTGAAACATGCATAATGCAAAATACCTAAATGTATTCTGACACACACACGGTAACTTCAAAGATGGAACTTTCACTCCAGTTGTGAAAGAAGTATCAAAATCGCTCGACCACAGTGACAGAATATGTATTCAGGGACGGGGGAATAAGTTGAAGAGGGAGGGCTTCTCACACTAGGTGACGGTTTTTTATCAGCAAGATACATATATACATATTTGTGTGCCCTGATAGAAAGTGAGAAGTTCAACTTTTACATTTACCTTTCTGGTGTACTTTTACTTTCATACAAAAAACGCAAAGGAACAAACTTTCACTCTTCTGATTCCGATAATGACTAACAAGGGAAGCTCCCTTCCTCCAAGTTTCCCCTCTGCTCCTCGAGTAATCCATCTCGGATTGAAGTGGGGAATTGTATTTGTTGTGAAAAGGGGAGATTTAAGGGAGAATCTCCACAATCTCGCTTCGGCGGTTCCCTATTGTCAATTTTCTGTTCACAGCAGATAATGTCAGGCCAGAGAGATGTATGGAGAGAGAGAGGACAATCCAAACTTGGAGTTCGAAAGGAAGGAGCAGACTTCTCTTTGCATGAGGATATAAAAGTGAAATGTATTAATTTCAAATAATGGCACGTACGTATCAAAGTCTCACAAGACACAAGCCAAGATATATCACCGTTAATAATAGCGAGATTACCATGATCCATATTTCCTTTGTAGAAAAGGTATACCTAACTTTCACCCTGTGGAATTTCCATTCCCTATTCAAACACATTGACGACAAAACCAAAAACACGATGGAACAAGGAACACTCCACATTTGTCTCAAACATCTACATCTGATCCCAAACTTATTTTTCAAAAGTAGCACTTCAATACGAGTAAAAGTGTAATTTACGCTGTCACATTGTAGATGATAATGAAGGTAGAGTTGGTGTTATGAATGTGTGCAAGTCATTGGCACTTTTCTGTAGAATTTTCTTTTCATGTGTATGCTACAATGTAAATTAATTAGATTTGTCTTTTTTTCCAGCCCTGCCAATGGAGCTATTTGTGATGTGGAAGCAGTACCCATGGATTTTCGGAGAGATTGGTTGCGATCTTCGTGGAGTAATCACAGAGTGTACCACGTACGCGTCCATCCTCACCATTGTAGCGTTTACTATGGAAAGATATGTAGCAATTTGCCATCCAATGAAGTAAGCTTCTTTTCTTCAAGTTTCCGGCTGTATTTAGCCAGTCATAATATTTCAGTTTGGCCTATGATTAACATTTCATAAATTGTTGCTTTCTTGATTCTCTCGCAGGACGCAAACCAAGTCAAAGTTAAGTCGAGCCACTCGAGTGATTTCGTTGATTTGGGTAATATCCATAGCGTCAGCTCTGCCTTGGGCTGCTTACATGCAGGTACACATGCTCGAAATAATGAAAGCAGCTTTCTATATATTTAATACATGCTCAAAATTCACCCTGGCTTGTAAATACGCTCCCGGTTTGTACGTACTTAGTTAGACATGAGAAATGATCACATTAACTACACACGCTCACTTGTCAATTATAAATCACATGGATGTCAAAACTGTCGCAATCAAAGTGCTCACTCTCGCTAAAAGCGCATTTGGATTTTAATGACTCCTCCTGGCAACAATTCACCAAGCAGCTTTTCGCTGAACAGTATGAATTATGAAGGGAAATTAAAAGCACGTAAGAATGGTTGGTGTTGGATCTCCTCATCTGGAGTGAGAGTATAGTAGTGGAAGCGGAAATACCTCTACCAATTTGCTTTTCACACAATAGCCACTCATCATCATCACAACGACTACGACTCATCACATGTGTGTGTGTGTGAGAGAGAGAGCTGCCGCTGTTATTTTTTGCGTCGTTGAAGAAGGAGGACGATGAAGTGCTAAGCTGAAATGAAGATTAATTGTAAAAACTGAAATGCAGCTACTCCCATTCAGTCACTAAATGAAAAGCGCCTCCTTATTGTACACATTTACGTAAATGGCATACAAAATATATTATATAGAGAGAATATTATACAGTTTGCCCGAAGGAAATCATTATCGAATGTCGGATCTATTGAAATAGATAGCGACAATGGAGCAAGTCCGTTCATTCCCCTCTCTCACGAGTTTTGGGATACACATTTTTGGACTAATGAAAATGAGATTTCCATCGAGTATGTGATACTAATATAAAAAAAACTAGACTGTATTTCACTATAGCAAATATCACTTGTCATCTACAAAAGGATAGCACTTTGTAGATGGCCTTTGATGAACCATTCGTGTGTGTGTGTGCATCATGCCTGACGTTCATGTCACCAGCAAAGACAATGCAGTAATGGAAATCATATGTGAAGTTTTTTTGTAAGAGAAAACGTTGAAAAGGATGTGAGCTTGGAGACAACTTATCATTAGTCTATCTATAATGTCATGTCCCTATATGTATGCAGTTATATACTCACTCTCCCTTTTTCCAAACAAATGACAAACATCGTCCTTCAAGAAAGTCAAACTACCACTGACCTTTGGCATCGTATACATTTTTTGCTCAAAGAGTTAGTTACTCAATTCACATGTATTTTTGTTTGTATTGCTTTTGAAAAAAAAGTTTTGAAAATCATTTTCTACATTTGCTGGTCATGACGTAAACGAATGAACGCGTAAATTGAGTGAAAGCAGAATGACAAAAAAATTTGTGAGTCTTTGAAATTTTGCTTTGGAAGAAAGAGCCTCTCTTGATGAAGAAGCTTTACTTCCTTTTCGTGAAGCTTTTCAGGACAGACTTGCTTTTGCTGTTGCTTTATTTTTTTGCTCATTTTATGGGAACAATTGATCCATGGATTTAATAGCTTTCTCCTTTCATTCGTTTTACGTCCATTTTCTCAAGATGTAACCTTTTAAGGAGAGAGAAAGTGTGCACATGTGAGGGGAAAGTCATCTATTCATATATGACTGCATATTTTTTTGTCCATTCGTGATGCAGAGTTCTTTTCGAAATGGATTGCGTAAAGTGCCACAAAGTTTATAATAAAAAGCATCTTAAATTTCATACTGGCGAATTGAATAAACATACATTTTCTCGAGTTGAATTATTTCCCTGAGCCCACCTCCAATTAAGAATATTAAAACAAAGTTGGTGCATATTTATGTGAATTTTGTTGCGTAACACTTGGAGCACATTGGCTTCTCGTTCTATTCTAAACCCGATTTCTCAAGCATAACACTTTCCTTTATCGTTTGCTTACGTCACTTACTTAATATATAGACTACACAATCCTTGGTCACCGCCGCGTTGCAAAGGAATTAGCCTACGCTCTTGTATAAACATATAGCCTGCCACTATACTGCCATCCAAAACTGGGGGTGAGTATAAGTGGGCGCTTTTGGAATTGACTATAACTTGACATGGAAGTTAAACGAAAAACATTACCGTTTTTACGACAGTATTTTGCATAATTCACCTCACTCTCAAGAGAAGTGTAAAAGTCGGTAGGAAGAGGGAAACTGGTGCAGTGAAATGTAATAATGGCTTCAGACTCAGCCAGTCACCACACACTACATTTCTTCCAACAAGCTAAAACGAACTTTCTCTTCTTTTTTTTGTCTATCGCGTTTTACTCGCAGCCGATTCCATGTAAACGCGTGTGTAAGAGAATTTTCGGACCGATTTTTATATAAAACGATAGGAGCCTACTTACTTTTCATTCACTTATGTATGAGCTTACTTCAATATTATAGCAGTCAGGTTATGTGTTACTGTGAGATAATATAAAACTCAAAAAGTGGATTGTAAGGGCTAGTCCCAGCTGCTATCGTCATCTATTTCTCTTGTTTGGTGAAATGGGACGACGGGCCGGGACCTTTTCCACCGACGTCTTTATATTCTTTTATTTTTAGTTCTATGCTCGACGCTCTGGAAATTTCACCGTTTGCTCACTACAATTTAACCCTTGTGTTGCATCACTTTTTTTATCGACGCACACAACTTTCTCCAAACCAGAATGTACTGATTGTGTAGAATTTTTGGCTTGGTATATATATACATACACACACGCATGGACGGACGTATGTTCTGGTCGCCCCGTACTTGTGAGTTGTGCTCTGAATCCATAAAATAGACTCGACAAGTGAAAGTTCAATGATGATGAGACCGCTCAATGAATGTAAACACATTATTATTAGGCATACAAAAGGCATATCCACAACATTGTCGTTTGAGGAAGAACTTGATGATCCAACCATTGTGACGGCGACACAAAGCAATTCAGAGTTATGTGGAGACCATTACTTCGTGCTTGTAGAAAAGTTGATTATGTTTTTAAAAATTTTCCGTGCTGACCTTCCTTCATTACTCATATATTCTTTCTTTACTTTTTCGTATGAAAACTACTGGCGACTGACTTGAAGAAAACTTATATTCCAAGTTTCCACATAATGCATAATAATAATATACAATTTGTGCATTCAACATTCACGTCGGACAAATACCTTTCCAGACATACATATTTATCGAGGTTGCAAAAAGGAATTCATACCATTACATTTTAAAAGACAATGGAAACAAAACATCAAGAATGTCTGCATGCTACTCCGAGCCCATATTGGAATCGATATGCATACAAATTCTACAAGATGAAATATCGACAACTTTCACTCGAATAAATTGTTTCGTGTATTTTTGTGGTTTTTAGACGAATACCACATATTTCCCCGTTGCATGGTAACTTTCCGACGAAAAACATGTTTTAAAAGGAATGGCTGAGAAACTCGGCAGAAACCTGTCATTTTTCATTTCCGGTGTACATACATAATTTCTCAAAAAATTTACCCTTTTTTGCGTATGGTAGCAGGCAACGCGTACACATATTCTTGGGAAAAAGTGAACGAGGTGTAGAACAAGGAGATACAATGGAAAATGCAAAAAAAACACGCTTTTTCTCCAGTGAACACATTACTGTATCTCTAAAGAATCTGTGTAAGCATTTTCTGTCAGCCAGCTCTGCTCTGCGGAACGATAAAAAAAGACATTATACATGAGTAACGCGTTCAGATGCATAAAAGCCTGCTTATGAAATCCAACAAATGATAACTACGTACATGGCTTTTTTCTTCATTTTATTGTATCGCTTGTATCTGTACGACAGAGCCTTGAAAAAATTGTTAATTTCATATATTAGATCCAATTCCTTATAAACCAATCACATTCTCGTTCTGCCTCATTTCTTGCATGTTTTTTTTGTGGTGACCATGAAAATATTATATTATTATTTATGTACATTCCGAATGCCTCATAGAAGCAAAAATGTTCATCTATATGACATTGGCTGCTGATTGTGAATTGCAATCAAGGCCACAGCCAAAGAGAACTGAAAATTTACATGAAATTGAGGTATGCAATTAGATGCTGATAAGAAATTCCCGTCAGTTTAGATAATTACTGCCGTTTCCCCCCCTTTTCCCTTTGGCTACTTTTGTTATTGAAATAGGTTTTGGTCACGAGCAGGCCAAACCTTGTTTACTATATCTTCAATGCCTGATTTAATGCATAAATTCTTTCAAAAAAGAAAGCATATTTTTGCATGCGGTTAAAGGTTTACCACAAAGTGCGGCCGGTGTGGTGTACATAAAACTCCTAAAAACAATCCTCATGAAAAGGAATCCCCAGTCCGGATTCAATGCCAATGCCATGTCGAAATGACATGACTAACCAGAAAAAAAACTGCTTAGAAGCGACGTTTCATGTGATTGTCTAAACGCCATAAAAATGTATTATATAAATATTTACCCTTCAGTATCTGCGCGATTAGGTTTACGACTTGCACATTTTTGCTATATCTAGTTCACTCTGCAAACTTCATCCAACGTCATGTCATTTATGCCTCACCAATTTTTATCGATTTCTGAAGTTTCTTTGAAGACTTTTATGCCCAGAAAAAATGAAAAGCAAAAATTTTTATAAAGGGAGCTCGTAAAACAGACAAGTATATGCGTATTATACTTGCTTTTGATGTACAAATAGTGTCCAGCATGGTTTCCAAATTCTTCTATACAAATTTTGCTACCAGGCTACCAGCCTTCTTAAAGCCTACATCAGAAAGTCATGTAATTGTGCACATTGTAGACTTCTCCAGCAAACATAATTAAAACGGGGCTTTTATTGCTGTTTACTCATTTCAGGTGAATTACGTTCAGGATCAGTACAACCGTACCATGGAGGGTTCCGCGTGGTGTGGCATTCCATTCGACAAACCTGATGGCTCTAGTCAGCTCCTTTTGGTTGTCTCGTCGGGTATCTTTTTCGTGCTACCCATGACCTTGATCCTCATCCTGTATCTGCAAATAGCATTGGCTCTCCATAGAAGCTCGATGAATCAGTCACTTCGACGTTGTTGCGCCTCCCATCATCCCTCTCCAGATATGCCCAACTCTCATCCAGCCACGATGAATTCCAGCCAAGTTAACCAAAATGGAGGATCGAGAAGGGGCTCTCTGTACAAAAATCCACATCAGACTTTGAACAGCGTCGAAACTCCATCCTCAGCTAATCCAATTCCCTTAGGGAAAAGGTGCCAAGCTGAAATGGCGCATATTCAGAGTCGTCGGGCTGTCATAAGAATGCTCGGTTAGTCACGTTTCTTCCATGTTCCTCGAGCTTAATAAAAATTTTGAGAGTGGAATTAAATGACACTTTTGAGCAAATATTGAAACTAAAAAACGAACTTATTCGGGGAAATGATGGTTGTGAATTTTAATGAGTCGCTATTTTTCCACGTTGCAGTCGCAGTGGTGATCGCATTCTTTGTATGCTGGGCCCCATATCAAGCTCAGCGACTTTTATTCGTTTGCGTGACAAAGTACGGCCAGTGGACTACTTTACTGAGGGATATTAACCAGTCATTATTTTACATTGCGGGTCAGTCACCGTTGATATTTAAAGAATATATACATATGTAGCATGTTTTCATATCAATAATTTATACTTATTTTTCACTTTCTCCAGTTTGAGATTGGGATTGACGTAATAATGTCTTAATTGTTCCCAGGCGTGTTTTATTTTCTCAACGCAACCATCAACCCTATTCTGTATAGTGTGATGTCGACAAGATTTCGGAGGGCTTTTCGTGACAAGTTGTGTCGACATGGATTATGCTGTTTGTGCTATTGCTGTGGTGAAATTATGAACTCAAGAGCTCAAGGAATTGGCCCGTTTGCTGTGTCAACCACAACTCAAGCCCGAATTCGTCCAGGAGACAATGCGTCAATACGAAATAACACTCAGGCCTCGTACAGACGACACCATCCTGCCGCTGTGGAATTAGTTTTACAGGAGAACATTGAAAGAGGTGGAAATCCACCATATTCTCCAGGTATCTGAATAATATCCAAGAGAAATATAGTGACAAACATTACATCGCAATCCCTAGATGTGGATATGCAATTGGTGGGTATATAACAATACATAGACTTTTCCCATCCTTTTCGATATTTCTTAGATGCTAATTTCAAAAAGAAATACTTTTTTTGTGCTCGAAGCCCTTTGCTTTTGTGTAACTAGTACAGTGGAAGGGGAAAGTTTTTTTTCCATGAAAAAAGTATCAACATGAACGGTTCATTATTTCCCTGCAATCAGTTTCTTTTCAACTCACCCATTTCAGATGTACTCGTCGAAGCAGTTGGGAACGAGTTATCAGCTTCAGACAGCTTGCGAACCTACACATACCCTCAGGAAAGGAGCACACGGCCAATCAGCCACGCAAAAAAGTCCCACTCCCTTCCAGACTCATCTCTCTTCCCCGTCTGTTGTCTCAATTCAGATGAGAGTGGAACTGCAACGACCGAACCTGGGACTGAGGCTGCTGTCGAAGCTCTGAAAAGGCCAAATGCACGTAGTCGAGAGAACATGATTCGGTACGGCAGTCCCCACCGACATATTTACCACAGAAAACGTTTACTCAAAGTCAACTCAATGTCTGCTGAGTGGTCCTTTCCCAGTCGATTTCCTCTCAAGGCTGATCATTCCAGCATTTTGTCTTGCAACACAAGCTCAAACTCAGCGAACCACTGCCCAGGTACAACAAAAAGTATGGGAAATAATGTTGTTTATATGCAGTTTCGGGAATGGAGTGAAAGTTTGTATGGCTGAGAAACTTGTAACATTCATGCTTCTATTCTTAACCCCCTTCCAGGAAGGATTGTAGCTCATCATAAGGAGAACTTGGAAGACGAGTTGAACCATCACAACGGTTATCAACCAGAGTATACGCTGAACAATAACGAAACGGATGGAGAGCCTGTTACGTCACGTACGCATTCCACAATGGTGAAAAATGACCAATTATCGTCACCACTGCAACCATTCCGCCCTAATAGCTTTACACGACTGTCATCTTACGACGGAGCTATTCTCAACTCAGAAATGGAGTTGGAAAACTCCACCACTCCGTATCACGCCATTGCAAATGCGTACTCCAGCTCTGGCTATACTCCAAAGTCCAGTTTCGCCAATTCCAAACAGGGTAACAGAAACGGAAATAATAATGTTTCACCTCCAGGGAACGGGAAAGTACTTCTGGAGAACATTGTGAGAGGAGTGTCGAACAACGGTAGGGATCAGGACACAAGCCCGATCATAAGCGACAGCGACTGCAGTCCAGATCCAGATTCCAGAAGGTTAACTGTTGACTCTGGGATATGCCTTTGTGGCAATGAAGTGTGTGGAAACGACCAAAATCAACAGCAACATTCCACGAGTAAATTAAATCATGCTATGAGAGCATCCTAAAAATATCAGTGAATATTCCACTTACGTAATACATGAATCTACATTATACGTTAATTTTTATGTAAAAACATGTCTGAACGGTATTGCCGAATCTCACTAAAATATATGTTATTGATAGAATAAAAATGAAAAAGAAAATGTAGCATTTTACTATCTATTTAGAACACTATCCACAACTTAAGTATTCGAAATATAGCAGGGTTCTAGCACATAAATGTTCATATTCAACAGCACACGAAGAATGTTTATCCATAAGATCACACCAGTAAATAATGATATATCTTTATTTTGCTCCGAAATAAGTAAAATGATATATATCGCATGTGGAATACGGGAACAGAAAACGCAAACCAAATATTATACAAAAATACTGCGCAGTAAAGAAACAAGTGCAAAAACTTCGCAGTAATATACGACGTCAAATCCAAAAATCTATCAAGCTAATACTTCACATTTTCTGTGAGAGATTGAGAAAAAGTTCAATTCATTTCAATTTCGTTGTCAATGTTCAATGAAAGTGAGGTAAACTTTGTGTGTTTGTGTTTGTCACACGAGAAGATGAATGAATGATTAATGAAACATTTCCAAATCGGCAACTTTTGGTATTGAAATTGACATTG
This sequence comes from Heteromurus nitidus, assembly GCA_034687055.1. NCBI lineage: Eukaryota > Metazoa > Arthropoda > Collembola > Entomobryomorpha > Entomobryidae > Heteromurus > Heteromurus nitidus. Next base: position 5,294 of record JAQFZW010002229.1, on the reverse strand, counting down.
ATATTACATAAGTTTTATTTTTTGTCTTGGAATAAACGATATTATGTATAAGAAAGGAAAGAAGTATTTTATTTATGAATTTCCTGTTGGAATAAATTGGACCTGAAATGTTTATGAATGATAGTAATGTGTCGCATACAATTTTCTATTTTACCATGAAAAGGAAGAAGAATGTCTATTTTCGATAAGTTGCAACGATGTCCTCCTCCCGTTTTGCTGGGATTTTCCCATAATTGCCTGTCCCATTTCCGGCATTTTTCGGTGGATTGTAGTAGTAGGGTTCGTTGAAATTATTCATGTAATCCCAGTAAAATTCAGGGTTGATATTCATGTTGTTGTAGAACATGTTCCAAGTGTGCCAAGCTTCGAAGTATTCCCTCTCCTTCTGCATTAACAAAGGATGTAGCCAAGGCTCAAAATCGTAGTAATCATTTGCAGTCTCAGCGTCTTGTTGTTCAAGTGAATCATTATCGCCATTTTTGCTGTCGCCAGTGGCTTCATCAGATGTACCCGCTTTCTCAGTTCCGTTTGGCGTCTTGCCTTGAGGACCCAGAGGGCTAAATTCGGAGTGAAGCAAGTCATCGTAGAGGGGTCCAACCCCGTACACTGCAGCTGCGTACGCCCCATTACTGTTGTACACGGAACTCATGAATTCATGAACCGAATAGGAGCATAGGTTACATGTACATAGCCCTGAAAAGATATAAGGAATGATAATGTACACTGATGAATGACGAGTAATTTTCGATTGGTTTATTACATGAAATTGTTGGTAATGTATCCTGTATGTTAAAATCAGGCCAAATAGCTGCTCCTGCAGAGAATCCAAGACCACGATTTCTACCACACAGTAATAAATTATTAGACACATACTTTCACGTTTTGAATCAACTGTAAATATTCAAATGACAGTAATTTTACTTCAAATCAAATCCATTCATGGTGTCAGCGTATTCAGCACAAACAGGGATCGGGAACCTTGTTGGTTGCTCCACCGTAGTTGGGACATGCCTACTCGAGGAGAAATTAGTAAAAGAATTAGCGTCTACTTCACTATTTCCCTTTCCATAAATTTGGATAACAGCAGTCAGTCGAATTGAAGGGTTATAATTGTATATATATTTTTAATTTGTACAGATTTTAGAAAAAAGTTTAAAAATAGTAATAATGTCAATGTTACTCTCTTACTTTGTTACTTTTGGCTTGCCGTTGTTCATTTTAAAATCCATGTTTGTAGATTTGGAAATACTTTTTCAGGTAGGCAGATTAGCAGTACTATCAAGTTGTGAAACTATAGCAGTGTACTAAAAATGTACTCCTAAGTTACCCGTCGTCACCTTCGGTGGGTGAGCAATTACAGAAAAGCTTCACTCGTAGGCAGGCTCAACCTATGCAAATTCAGCAGGAGAGCTAACAGCAGTAAGTCTGAGAAAAGAGCATTGGCCATGTCTTCTGAGAAGAATAGAGGAAATGTCGGTCAGTCAATTCAATGGAAACAAACAAGAGAAACCTTTGTAAAATGAGGTATTAATTAAAATGTCCTTTGGGGATTGAATGAAATTTGTTTGCCATGATTAATTTCTCCAATGCGTTTATTACAATGATTTATTTTAATCCAATGTCAGTTCGCCAATTACGTATATTTGGATAAAGTGAAGGCCATTTATGAAACGAATGTATTGAAAGTGACAGAATGTTCAATTTGATGACATTAAAAAACTGGTAACGACTTTCCACTTTCGAAATGACAATTGTAGCATTTTTATGATAAGCTCGCGTGATTCAGATTTCGGTATAGTCCCAACTGGTGAACAAATCGTATAAACGGCCTGTTTGCGTCATTTCTTGGTTCTTCCAGCATCGTTCGACGTAATTCTTCATGACGCGTGACCATGGCTCGGTAATCGCGAGTTTGGCAATGCAATCCGAGTTAACAATATTAACAATTAGTTAATCCAATGGAAAAGGAAAAACGTAGTTAATCCATACATACAGTCCAAGCCGGATTAATTTCATGCGAAATTAACCAACATATCTACCTCGTTAAACAGCTTAAAAAATCCAGTAACGAAGATTTCTTTAATGAAATTCAACAACTATTGGATTTATTGGATTAATTTATCCAATAATCAGTAATAATCACGCAGTATCGGCTCCAGTTTAATCCAATCCTGGACTTTAACGGACTGAATTCAAATGTTAATCCTTATTCGGATTAACTAAAATTTGGGGACTTATTCAGATTAATCAGAAGTCGGGATTACCGAGCCCGGCCCATTTTGGGTTCCCAACATTCTCATTTAATTCAGGAATTATTGTATTTTTGGTAATGGTAGTGATTTAGAGATCTCTTAAACATCGTTCTGGGGTTCTCTCCTGTGTATCGTATTTTCGCCTGTGTTGTTTGAATTGGTTCCGTTTAATACATGATTCAAGTAACTCTTTCCTTTTTTGATTACAAGATAACACAAGGATTTCATCACAGAATTTCGATGGACACGCCATATCGTGAACGACGCTTTTTGACTTAAATTTACCTCAGGTAACATTCTTCTATTAATGTCCCTCATTTCCTTCTGATTTGACGAGCATATAATTGACCTTAGGAAAATGTAATATTCTACGTATGTGAATTTATGCTGACAGATGTTTGCAAATCACTAGAAAAAATTAGTTACGCCAAGGTGGTACCTTCGCGTAGGTTTAATGTGGTTTGTAGGAAGTGTATGGTGGAGCACCTACCTGTTTCTTGTATTGCAAATTATTACCGTAGCGTGTTTCCTCCTACAGCATTGACTCATCGACCCCGCGCTTATATTACCAAGTTAGTATTCCTTAGATGACTTATGAGAGAAGATGTCAAAGAAAAATTTCTTTCTTTCTATTTCGTTTCATTCTATATTATACGCTTCAAGTTTGCTAAAGCGTCAACTTTTTAAGACCCTGGAATCTGGCAACAATTCATGCATTAAGCTCTACCATCTATTCAGATTATTTAGTATACAAATTCGAGCGTATACATCCCCGGAGACCTGTCCCAGTTGTGCTGCCGCACAAGTCAATTCTCTTTATCATAAATCCAGTGGACATTGTCAACTTACCTTCATAAGTACGTATTGTAGTAAATCCTTTCTTGCTGGCGAGCGTTCGAAGGGCGAGGACAAAGTCTACGAACCAGCTCCTGAATACTTCCACGAACTGAGGCCAAAAGGTATCTTCCTTCTTCTGTGGTCTCCAACATACTTCTCAGAATCTTTGATTTTTCTTCCTGCGTGTTAAGTCTGCAGGGACATCCGGGTTCCTAAAAACAGCTTCTGCCGCCGTGATAGCAAATACGCCGCAAGAACTTGCATCCCTTTGCAGAGGAAATCGGTCCTCAATGGAGACAGTCCAACCATCATGTCGGACGAACACATTGTCCTTGATAAGACCTAACATCTCCTGTCGGCGTAGCGGATGAGGGGTAGAGCTGAATTATATATCCTGCATGCCTTTCTCAATGTGTTGTAATAAAGAAGAATCCAATGGTTCTCAACCTTGAACGGCTGCATGTAGTACGTGCTGATAGGCAAGGTCTCTCAGTCCTCCGGAAAATTGTTAATGCCCAATCCAAGCCATGTCTCCTCTTCATAGAAAAGGAACCGGGTTGGAATAACTGCTACGTCTGCATCTACATGCGATGTTTGCAAAATGTTGAGGTAAACATCAATGTGGTTGTCCTCGAAAAAGTAATCTTCATAGAAGACACGCTGAAACTCAGTCAACTTCAACACTCCTACTCCGTTCGTTGGTGCACGAACGACAACAGTGGTAACTGTTACGTCGCATTCCAACTGCAGTGGACGGTCATTTTCTACCGTTGGTTGTGTGGCTCCCGTCGTAGCCGAAGTACTGCTGGGTATTGCGGCGTTATCGATGACGTTGAAGCAGTTAGAACTTGTCAAACTTGGTTGTTCTGGTTCAGATCCAACGTGCAGCAGTAGCTTCTGCGAATTCTTTGAATGTGTTTCAAGCTGCAGAACGTTATCAAAAGGTCAGAAACCTAACCCTGACAAATTTGAGTTGCTAACCGATGAGCTGATTGGAATTCTTGATTGTCATCCTCCGGTAGTTCTGCATCACGGTCATTGAGTTCATCATCTATTTCTGCTTGTTCCTGTTCCTCTAATTGCACCTCCAGGGCAGCCTCCTCCTCCCTTTGTTGCTCTTGCTTCTCCTCTTCCTGTAGATTTTGACGCTCTTCTTCCTCTCTTTGTTGCTCTTCTTCCGCTTCCATCTGATGCCTTTGGAACTCATTTTCTCTTTTCGCTTGCTCGATATGCTCTTCATCCTCATCCTCGCGTAAGAGTGCTTCCCTTTCGCCCCTTGGGAGAGCTTGTTGTGGCGCCGACGCTGTCGACGTTAATAAATTATCAGCACATATATTAACTTCGTATTACCAAATTTAGTAGACTTTAACTTCGGAGGTGTTCATGTTGTTGAATTCTACTTATTTTCTAATCATTACAAATTTCAATAAAAATTCCACTTACCAACAGAGAAGTTAATGAAGGAGTCTTAGGAACATATTCCCGTGCTGATTTGTTTGGGTGCGATGATGAAAAATGTCGACTTTCTTTCTCTCATCTTTCTTTTTTCTTTTCTTTCTTTCTTTTTGTTTGTTTAGATCTTTGCGCGTTCACTGCCGATCTGTTTCGTGAACGTGAAACAGATTGGTCACTCATTTTATGAAATAGATTTTGTAATATTCGCAACACTAGAAGATAATGTACTATGTAATATGCTCGTCATGTAATTAGTGATTATTTTCAAATGGATTCGAAGATGAAAAATCGTCACGTGTACAAATGATACAACTGACGTGAATGTGGTACACAAGGGGTTCAGCGAATTGGATATGCAAATGCACTTCGGCATAATTGCAGAGTGCATATGCTTTTGGACCAAGTAAGAAATTGAGAAAAAATTGCACATTCATCCTCCACATGAATTCGTCTAGCCTTCTAATGGAAAATGCGAAAATGCTATATGGAATGTCGATTTATACGAAGCTACTTTCGAGGACAGATCAGTTATGAAAATATGATTTGGGGTTGGATACGTATGTAGATATATGTATATATTCTGTGATCACCAACTGGATCACAAATTCGATACATACGTCGGCGACATGACAAGTTACCTCGAGAAGTTTAGATGTGTCTTGTGGATTATATTAAAGCATGAACATATATACACCAGAAGCAAAGTAGTACACTGGACTAGTACGATTTTTGTTAAAATGCTACTGAAGT